>VXBO01008791.1:0-28935 GCA_013400135.1 Rhinoptilus africanus | reverse complement strand
AAAAAAAAAAAAATCAGTTTAAAATTAACTTTTTGAAAAAGCGAGTGTTACGCACATGCCTCAGACTGGTCTACAGTAGGAGTGGGTGACTAATGTGCCAACTATATCTTATCAGATTTTCTGAAGGGCACAGTCCTGAAATGCAAGTGAACAAGGAATTCTAATGAGTGTTACAGGGGCTTTCCTAGTGATGAAATCATTTGGGCTTGGAAGTACACCCAAAAATGCTGAAGGGTGGTGGGTACAGGTTGTACGTGCAGGTACAAACCCCCTTTTATCTGAGTGATCCAGAAATCAGCCTTGACAGCACTTCCCACAAAGAACGGACAGGAGGATAGTGTTGATTTATGAGTAGTAAGGAAAAGCTGACAAAAAGAAGATACAGAATCATAGAATCATAGAATCGGTGAGGTTGGAAGGGACCTTTAACATCATCAAGTCCAACCATTAACCTGCCCTGACAATAACCACTTCTAAACCATGTCCCTAAGCACCTCATCTACCCTTTTCTTAAACACCTCCAGGGATGGTGAATCTCCCCCCTCCCTGGGCAGCCTATTCCAATGTTTAATAACCCTTTCAGTGAAAAAATGTTTCCTGATATCCAATCTAAACCTGCCCTGACATAACTTGAACCCGTTTCCTCTTGTCCTATCCCTTGTCACCAGGGAGCTCAGCCCCCATCTCTCTACACCCTCCTTTCAGGGAGTTGTAGAGGGTGATGAGGTCTCCCCTCAGCCTCCTCTTCTCCAGGCTAAACAACCCCAGTTCCCTCAGTCTTTCCTCGTAAGGTTTGTCCTCCAGACCCCTCACCAGCTTCGTAGCCCTCCTCTGGACACGCTCCAACACCTCAATGTCCTTCCTGTAGTGAGGGGCCCAAAACTGAAGGCAGCACTCGAGGTGGGGCCTCACCAGTGCCGAGTACAGGGGGATGATCCCTTCCCTAGTCCGGCTCACCACACTATTCCTGATACAGGCCAGGATGCTGTTGGCCTTCTTGCCCACCTGGGCACACTGCTGGCTCATATCCAGCCGGCTGCCCACCAACACCCCCAGGTCCCTTTCTGCCGGGCAGCTTTCCAGCCACTCCGCCCCGAGCCTGTAGCGCTGCTGGGGGTTGTTGTGACCCAAGTGCAGGACCCGGCACTTGGCCTTGTTGAACCTCATGCCATTGGCCTCAGCCAATATAAGTCATACGCAAGAGAGATTTTTTCAGTGGAGACTCAGAATAGTGTAGAAGTCAACAGATGGAGAAAACTATATGAACTGTATGTATTGGTTTGGTGTGATCAGGATAATTACATTTAAAATAACGTAACCCAAATGAAAACCATCTAAGTAACTCAATGCAAAAGCAGGAAACTGGATTCAGTGTGTGCAGAATTAGGATGGAGCATACTGGAGAGAAATAAACCCAGTAAGGCAAGTCCGTATTATCTTTTCTGGAGCTCTAGGTCTCAGTATGAGTGTTACTCTCACTTAAAGAAAAAAGTAAACTGTAACAAGTACAGAAAATACACTGCCAATGAAAATAGCAGAGGAGCTAGAATTGCAAAGACTGGAATTTCTCATAGGAATAAGAACACATTTTTAATTATAGCTCAGCTATCAAGTTGCCATAGTAACATTTTAATGTATAGCAAAAGCTGAATTACTATTTTTGAGGTAAATTTTGCACAGAACCACTTTTTCAAATGTTTAATATTTCAGCTCTTTCACCACTATGGACTTGTAGTAGAACTGTAAATGCCATAGATTTTCCTATTTAGATGAGGATAAATTATGCCATCTTCTGTGATATGCTCAAAAGTGAAAAATGACTGGAGGATACCACCAACTTTACTTCATTTGTGACCTAAATGGTTTCTTATACCTAGGTTTATGCATTATTATAGGTGTGGTTTCCTCTGAATGCTTTTGCTTATCACTTGCTTATTTAAGTTCTGCAGTAAAAGACGCGGCAGGTCTCTTGGTCTCCCCTGGATAAAATCTTGAAATAAATGAACTCTGCTGTTTAGACTGGATTACATAATGTAAATTAATGGAAAACCCATAGCATGCTTCTCTGTTCCCTGCCCCAACTTCATCTGTTAACTGTTACACTTCAAAGGAAAAATAACCTCTGAAAATAGGCGGGCAGAGCAAGGAACATGCTGCTGGTCCCCTTGTCCCGCTCCATACCTGTGGAGCTCCATCTCTCATAGCCTTGCACATCACATGAGGACTGGTCAGACCATGAGCGTGCAAGTACATTTTTTGCAGGTGATCCTTGTGCCTACAAATGCTAATGAACCAGAAAGGGTCTGAAATCTTGTTTGCTCAAAGTCCTAAATATGTCCCAAGAAAGTTTAGGTTATGTGGGACTGGCAGGCTTGTTAAAGTGCACTCAGAACCTGGTGGGCAGCTGAAGCAGAAGGTAGGCTGCAGAGATAAGGCATAAGGAAAGGAACATTGCATTTCTATTTGAAGTCTTACCTTGTCTGAAGTGTAGACAGTTGAGGTCTTCATTTTCTCCTGGTTGAATCTGTATGTATTTTCACTAGCTCGCTGTTTGTCCGGTGAAATGTTCTGTTCCAGTTGACTATGGTTGATCTGTTTCAAGGGTATTGTAACAGATTCAATATTGTAGGAAATTCAAATTCAATTTTGGCCTATTAGTAGTACACACTGAAGTCCTGTATCTTTCCTCTATGGATCTAAAGCAGAGTTACAGTATTTTTCAAAAGCTATTTTCATATAAATCTACTTCCGATAAGCAGACCTCCAGGTCTGTAAAAGATCTGACAGATGCTTACAGTGCTTTTTTTGACAGAGCAATACATATGTATCTGAAATCAGAGAATAATTCTCAGATGGCCTTTGAAAAAAAAAAAAATCCCACTCAGCCCTCAGCCACACCCCCGGGGGGAAATTTGCTGTGATAGGCAGTCTCCACTGCACGCTCTTTCAACCTTTCTGTGTTCAAGTTACACAGTGAAGCTGCTTATTCAAACAGTTCTGTGCTATCTTAATGAAAATCACAATCTTCACCCCAACACATAGGCTGAGCAGAGACCATAAAAAAATTTATATAAGAGATCTGCCCTGGAGGTTTAAAGATATTCAAGTACAGATGAAACATAAATGTCACTCAACAAACTAGACAGCCAACACAGAATGCAGACGAACCAGAGATTTATGTATCTGGGTGAAGATTCCTTTGAAGAAAAAAAAAAAAATGCAGGAAACTAAAGTGATTTCATTAAGGCCAAATGTGGACTAAATTCTGCTTATACTAGACCGTATCTGGAGTCTCACCACTGACAGGGATGTGATGCTAAATCTCTCTAAGTGTAGACGCAGGGTGTTGCCTAGTGTGCCAGCTAGAAAATTTGCAAGGCTTGAGGCAATATGATTAGATGAGACAGGCAACTTCTCTTTGTTGCAGCACCACAGTTAGTGCTACAGGCTTTTTAGTGGGACAGTGGGAGGAAATTCTCCCTGGGGTAGCTCAGAGAGTGGTTTTCTCCCAGTGGTTTGGGAACAGAGTTCATCAGACATCCATCAGCTGAGCTGTGTGCAGAACCAGAGTCTTAAGTGTTGTGATTTGAATTGGAAACAAGATCTTTACCTCTGCTAGATCACCGCTGAGCACATCTTATCAGCTTTACTAAGCCATAGTGTCTGCCTGCTCTGAAAATATAATGTAAGAGTCTGCATAGATTTGTGTTCATTATGTCTTCCTGTGCAGCCAAGAGAAGAATCAAGGATCATCCTTAGCTTTCTCCATCACGTTTAAGACTTTATTAAAGGGAACATAGTGCTTTTAATACACAAGCAGCTAAGCAAGAAAATAAGCTTTATTCCTTGCCCTTCTTTTTCTCTTACCCAGTGGGCCTGCATCTGCAGGTAGTTATTTTGGGATATGGTGTGTGGAAATACAGAGAATTTGACAGAAGTTTGTCTATGCTCTCCCCATATGCACTTCTGGGAGTAAACTTTACCTTTCAAAGGTTACAGGAAAGACTGGGGCTTTTTTAATGCATGCTTTTTTTATCCCTGAGGCAAGTGGAAGGAGATACAAATATCTGAGTCATCTGGTTTTTTTCCTCTGGTGTTTTTGTTTGTGGTTTGGTTTTGGGGTATTTTTTTTCCCATGGGATTGCTTCTGGACAAAGTAATGCTTTCTAGTGAAACTCAACTATTACAGAAAGCATGTTTGGAGAAAGCCCAAGAAAGCAATATGAAGAAGCTTGTTTAGTAGAAGACAGAAGGTGAATTTTTTAAACTTATTGTTCTGTGTTCATGGAATATTATCCTGCCTTTTCTACTTCAGAAACAGTGCATGTATTTATGCTGTTCGTGTAAATATTTTACAGTCAGCTTTTCTCTGTGGTAATGTTTTTCTCAAAATTTTATCCACCGTAACTGGGCTACCAAGTCATTACCTTTTCTTAATTCAAATCTTTTCAAGATTCTTTTCTGTCTTGGAACAAAGTGATTTAAAAATAGTAATTATGGTTAACTGAGTCATCAGGGTCTGTATACATGCGCACTTGTGGCTTTATTACTCTTGGCCGTTTTCTTTTTCCTTCCCCTATTATTACCCAATAGATAATCTAGAGGAAATATTTTCTTGAGAGATACTTTAATTAGCTTTATCAGAAGTTACTTTAGTCATCTCAAAATAATTCACAAATAACACTTTGCCATCCTGTGTAGAATAGAAAACCAGAAGGGGACAGATTTGCCAAACTGGGGTAAGAGGGTTGTGATTTTCATTATACGTGGTATCTTCCAGAGCTCAGTGATTGGAACAATTTCCCAGAAGGTGGGATGAGTTAAACTTACTTTGATTGCATGACAGCTTTGCATATGGGACTAACCACTGCACTTTAAGACATCCTGACATAGCCTGTTTTGAATCTCCCTTTCAAGGTTATTCTGCTTTATAGCAATAATAATTCACAAAAATCCCTCAAGCAAGGATTAGTGAGTTACATTCCACTTAAGCATTTTGACCATTAACCTAGAGCATCACATTACAGCAAAAGTGGCCAAAGAGTGCCCCTACCCAAAATACCTAGCCGTCTTAGTAGTTAGGGTATTCTCCTGACAGATGAGAAATACAGATCTTGTATGCCTGGATAAGTATACAGATCTGAACCAAATATTTTTGCAACTATTGTTTTTGATTTGGCTGCCAATAGACCACTCTCACAGCCCTGATTATGCCCCCTTTGGAGAAAAAGCCTGTCTGTCTATGAGCTCTGTGAACTTGTGAATTTCTTGGCTTTTTTATAACACAGTGTAAATATTCACACCCACTCTTAACCTCCAGATTAGGTTTGCTGCTAGGAACACAGAAGTACCAGGGGTTTCGTGGCTTCCTGGAGTTTCTGCCCTGTTATCTAAGGTAACAGCTTCTCACAGTCTCTGTTGTGAACTGAACTGGTTCCATCTTACGAGTAGAGGGGGTTTTGTCCTCATCCCTCATACTGGAGGCTGTTCCTGAATTTAGCAATCCCTGGTGAGACTTCCTTCTAGCTTCCAGCTTTATATTTATTCCTGGATGGATTATATGTCTAAATTTTTGTGCCTACTTTAAATATTTTCTTTCACCCTCCATACTGATTATCAGCCTGTGGTTTGCTAGGTTTAAAAAAGTCACTCTTGCTTACACTATTATTACATGAAAAATAATCCGTTTTCCCAGTTATCTCATTAGGCTGCCTCTGCACAGTCCTCAGATTTTGCTGCTAATTAAATAGTACTGAAGAAAAATGCTTGCTTTGGCTGTTGCTTCTGTTGCCCCTGTTTTATTTCCTTTCGGCTAGGGGTGCTATCAGGGTGAAATCTCTTCCAGCTGATGACCAAGGGTCATGCTTTCATTTCTGAGCTGGTGAAGCATGGTTCAGTGGTCAGCCAAGGAGTGTGACAGCCTGGGTCTGAAATGGAAGGTTTGGTTTTTTAGATTTTAAAAATTTTATGACACCCCATTACAAAGTTGGCTGATTTGGATGCTGAAGAGCGGAATGGCACCAAGATGCCATAATTTGGGCTTGTCTCTGAGTGTGTGGCAAGGACCTGGGAAGGAGAGGGGGCTTGCAGGGGCACAGGGCATTTCGTATCCTCCACTTGCAAGCCAAGAGTATGGAGCAGCACGATGCAGCCCTACGGTTGCATCCAGTTGCAAAAGGAACCCTAACAAAATGGTGCAGGCATAGTCCTGCTGTTTAAACAATGTATATAAAATGCACTGTGATTAAAACAATAAGAAATATAATGACAAGGATCACAAGGGGTATCTTTGATGAAAAAGAAACACGTCAAGCAAAGCTATCAATGTTTCCTTATGATACTGTAGTGGCAAACTGCCCTCTGCAAATTTCCCTCTCCCATTTTGAAGAATGCAAAACTTACTTAGCTCTCTCTAGTTAAAAAATTTTACTTTAAAAATTTCTGTAGGATTTTATTCTGTTTTCTGAGGCAAAAAAGATGAATTTAGATCTGTCAAATTGTGATGGCTTTACTTAATGAGTTCTCGGCTTAAAACAATGTGATAGGGGACATGAGGTAGAAAGTGGCTGCATGAGACAGTGGAAGACTGCATAATTACCATGATTGCAGGCTCCTTTTTTCATAAAGAGAGAGGAAGGCCATGGAGAGAGCATGACAGGAAAGTAGGAATCATATTAAAAGTGAAATACCATATCAAAGAGCAAAACTGAACTGAAGAGTGTATAAGCAACCCTGAAATTGGGGAAGTTTGGATCTAATCTTTGTGGCTTTTTTCCTCATTTACATAACGAATTTACATCAATGGTTTAGTGCTCAGTTTCCTCCTCAGGTGCTGGTACTTGGCAACAAAACAGTATCTGGTCAACACGTAGACTCCAGCACTCAGCTGAGAAGGATATGAGAAATATGCAAAGGACATGCCTTTCAGCTTACAGAAAGGGATGCTGCAAGGTGAGGTGCAACTGCACTCAAGAGAAAATGCTTAATCGTAGTTTGCAATGCCCAGACATGGACTGCAGGCAAAGAAAGAGCTAGAGTGAGCGGTGAGGTGGACTGCCTGTGTGTCTTTTACTTGATCTTTGTGTTCTTTCTGAATGCTTAGAGGTAGATGGATACAAAACACAGAGTTTAAGTACACAGAAAACGGACTTTTTTTCCCTGTAAAACAATCTAAGTCTGAAAGGATGTAGTTCTCTGCCGTGTATGGCTGTATACACAGGCAAAGCAAGTGCTGCCACTCTGGAATAATACATTTTGCAGTGGTTCAGGGCAAGGGACAATCCTACTTGAGATATATTTTTTTGAAAGATTTGCTTTGGCTGTGTGGTTATAAGAGGATGTGAAGGCAATCTGATATCTCTATATACCACCCTGTTTTTTAGAAAAGCAGGGCCTGGACAAACAGGGGAGTTGTCTGATATCTGAGAAAACCAGTTGCTGACCATCAGTTAGTGTCAGATCATGTAAACAGCCTTGTGGTGTCCTGCCGCATCTAACACAGGAGCTTATGCTGATATGGGAAGGAGACATACCAAGTCTGAATGGTGGAAAGCTAGAGATGGTTTATGAAAGCTACCTTGCTTTGCCTCTAAAAGAGAGAAGCTGTGACCTGGGTTTTTTTTGACCCAAGTTGCTGTGAGCATCACTTCAGTCATAAAAGAAGCTGGAGAACTAATTCCATGCTTAGCCATCAGTTCAGCTTTCTAGAAGGGGAACAAAGTGAAAAAGCTCTCTCTAAAAGGATGGAACAGCACTGCAACAAACGGAGAACACTTTTTATTTCATTTATCCCTTCTGCCTCAGGAACTTCTGAATCACTGGTTTCAGTCCTGTTAAAGGCATTTGCAGTCACCCTGCCTTTAAATTGGTCAGTCTCCAACTTAAACTTGGTTGTTTCTGATTCCCCTTACTCCTTATGGAAAGCTATTCTAGAACTGTGCACCTCTGGGAGCTATCTGGGAGAAAGCATCTGAATGTCCAGTGTGTTTTCCTTTTTGGAATAATTTTGAGGCAGAACTATGTGAAGTACTACAAATCACTTTTCATTCTTCCTTTCTAGTATTCATTAGAGGAGAATACAATCTTGCAAGACACTGCTATGTTCAATTTCTTGTCTTTGGAGTCATTGTGGCAATGTCACTCTAGTTCCATGTTTAATGGCAGCTTGGAGGTTAGCAAGATTCTCTCAAACACAATGAGCCATCTATATGATAAAAAGAACTTGATGCAAACATTCCCTTGCACAGCTCAATAATGATTTTATTATAGTACACTACAAGTGGCATCACAAATGCACAAGAGGCATTCACAATTCAATAATTTTTACTAGGTGTAATGGACTTTAATGATATGTCTTAGTCAGTAAGCATGGATAGGTAGTGAAATGCAAAATCTAACTTACGCCCAATATTTCAAATCAGTCCCTCCCAGACTAGAATTTTCCACTGATTAGCATTTGAACTAAACATGACTCAAGCAATGCTCATGGTCCTGGTGTAAGTCACAGTGAATGGGACAGAATATTCTCATCTGTGTCTAAAAAGCCATGCTCCAAGCACTGCGCATGGACTAGTTGTGGAGCTGGGGCTCCTGCAGTGATCCCCCTTTGGGTGGAATGTAGAAGAACTTGTCCTTTCTTTCCCTTCCCTGATTTTTTTCCGTACAAAACCTGGCTATGAGTTCTGTGAAGACTCTTAAACTCGGCAGTGCCTCAAGCTGACAGAAATCCAGTAATGCCTTTTTTCTTAACTGTGTTTCTGAATCATGAAGAGTAAGAAAAAAATAACACACACATCACAGATCTGAAACTTTGATAAGTTTCTGAGTAGTGTTGTGTAGGCTTTGTACATCAAGTTCTCACTCATGGTACTGGATAAGCTTAGCACAAGAGAAGAAGCAGTTAATAGAGGGAAAAATCCCAAAAGGTCACATTTCTTTACATTACTTTCTTACAACTTAATTAAAGGAGAAGGTTTTTTCATTAAAAGTAATTTATAAAGTGAAAATTATAGGGCAGGCCATAAGCAATTGATGTGCATCCTGTACTATTCAATCTGCTCACCTCAAGGAAGTTTATCTTCAGAGATCGAAAGACAAAAGTCAGACTCAGAAATACGTTCTCTCACGTCACCTTCCATGCTTTAAAGTGCAAAACTTAAAGTTGAAAGAGATTCTGATGCTTGTGTTGAAATACCTCTTTAGGGGCTCTAGGGAGTTTGATGGAGTCAGCATTGCCTTCATGAAAGTAGAGGTATCGGGTGCAGGAGCTGAAATTCACTGTAGCTTCAAATGTGCAAATCATACCAAGAATGTTTTCCTATTTGTTATTAACACTTGACAAAAGGGCAAAATCTACTGAGCCATTTCCAAGTTAGTGACAAACCCAAGAAATTTGTTCTTTGGGAATGCCTCTCCAGGGAGTATTACACAATGAAGTTGTGTGATTTCACCTGCTACTAGTAAATAAAGGCACTTGGCTCCTACTGCATGTAACAGGCCATAATTCACAGCAGCAGTTATAGGAACCAGAAGTGTTTTTAATTGTCACGTTATAATTTAAACACCTTGTGATGATCTGAAATTGTTTTATCTGCGGAGGTCTTGTTTGTGTAACCCTTATGTCCACATGGTACTGTTGGTCTGGGCAGAACATGTACGTTGAAGAGCTGCTTGACAGTAGTTCTTTTTTGATAGAAAAAAAATTACATTAATCTTCTCTTTCAGTAACATCTACTAGAAAATAATTTTTAAAAATAGAATAGAATAGAACTCTAGACTTTTCTAAGACATACTTCCTTAAAAAAACCCATATTTGCTTTTTCAGTAGAGATGAATGGTAGATTATTTATATTCACAGAAATATTCCCGTTTATAAACAGTACAAAAAAAAGAGCATTTGAAAGTTCTTAAGAAAAACTTAAAATGAGAGAACGCCCCAGCCCAGAGGAGCTTTATGGTCCTGGCACTCTAAAAAACAACAGCCAAGAGCCAGAGTCAAGTGTGGTTTGGAGTAGGGAGCAAGTCACACAGAGCCTAGCACGGAGTGCCCTCCTCGTCAGCTTTGGGATACTCTTAGTTTTTATGCTCCTGTCCTGCTTCACTCCCTTCTAAAAGAAGGTTAGGCAAAGCTGGTATAGTTCCACAAAAATGTTCTTATATGTTAACACTTTTCAGAGTAAAAGTACTGTCAGCAATTCCTCATCTATTTCTGTAACTAAGTCTACTTGTGGTTTATACTGTATAACAGTAATAATCACATAATAATTTACATAATTGAATCGCTCATAAAGGCCATTACTACTGAATTTCCCAGACATGTAGATATTGAATTGTTAAAACAGCAAAAACATAAAACCACTACCGGGACTAATAAAGCTATCAAACTTGAGCTGGAGTTCTGCAGCCAACATGACATAAGGCTGACATTTTCAAATCCGGCTTCCTGACCCCAGACACCCAGTCCTTACATAGACAGCTGTGCAGTCACAGCCTTGAATGCTCCGGAAAATCAGTCCTACAGTCCTATCAAATCAAGGGCTTCGCGACACTGCAGAAACCTAATCTTGAAAATGTGTGCTTTGTTATTTAGGTATTTCACACTCAAAAGTAGGTGCTCCATTGCTGGTGAATTTTGAGTGCCCCCCTCCACCCGTGCCACCCAGCTCATGGACCTGTGAGGGCATGACCCCCATGAGGCAAACCATAAAGGCCTCTTCCACCAGGTGCTGGACAAGGCCTATGGCTCCCTCTTCCCAGACACCTTTTTGGCAGCCTGAGGTGCGTGTCAGGGTGAGGAACCAGCCAGGGTTCCTCAGGGTGCAATCACGGACCCTTTGCCTGGCCAGGCTATGGGTGTCCTGCATCCCACCGCGCTCCCCACATCCCAGTGAGGGGCTTGGATTTTGTGTTTATTACCTCACAGTGACACCTGCTGGAAGAGTACCTTCATTTAGGCAGGGCAGGTGTCTCTTTAGCGTAAATTAAACATTACTGGACGCCAGAAACAGGACATTATGTGTGGCAAGGATCAAAGAAAACACTAGTGCAAGTGAAAAATAACAGACTATCAAAAAAACTTTCTGAGAATCACCGCAACCCCATAAAGCAGCCTGATGTATATTCCTAAAGATACATTATGATTGTCTGCAGTTTTACATCCAACGTCTGTTACCACTTGGGTCCCAGACCAGCCCTCAGAGGAACGTGCTGTGTTTCTCTGCACAGTAATTTTTAGGATGCTGAAGTCCCCTTCCACACACGTGGGAGGGGCCTGATCCATGGATCGAACAACAATATTTCTCCCATTCCCATATTTTATAAAACTGTTCTTTCATTTGTAAAGTGTGTAGTTCTTACTGGCATCCTTGTGGACTCTCTCAGCTTCCCGTGGGATTCAGAATGCAGGAGGAAGATAGGGAGGAAATCTGCCACAGGGCATTCAGAAGAGCTATTGCTCTAACACAGGCATCTAACATTTAGTAAATTTGTACTATATGGACTTTTCCTGCTCAAGAAAATACCACTAGGTGTCACTAAATGCCAGGGATTATCAGTACTGGTCTCATACGATGTACGTGAAAGAGGTAACACCGTGCACATTTCACAGGTACACTCGGTTTATAACTATGGCTTTTTGCAGTGACCATAGTGTGAGGTCATTTTAGCTTTTATCAAGATCTGCTTTTGTTTTGGGAAATAACTCTGGCTTCCAAGTGATACAAATAAACACTTGGCTTTCTAATTTTAATGGAAATAGCTTATTTTATGTATGATGTGGGTGAAATAATCTTGGTCTGTAGAAGCTGTTAAATTACACACCTTTGCATTTGAGAGGAGCTACTTTGGTCTCAGGATTAAAATAAAGGTAGTGTTTCACACGTAGTTTCCCTGACGATAGTATTCATATAGGCTGAGCTCAGTGGCACTCTCCTCATCATCTCATGTAGATACAGTAAAAGCTGCCCCAACCGTATTTGCTTTTAGAATATTTTTGTACATGTACATTCAGCCCATATACGAGTGTTAGAACTGAGGCTGGTAATGTAGTTTCAAACTCAGCTTTGTCCAACCCTCCTGTAATCTGTAGAGCAAGCATCACATGGACCATTTATTTCCTAAGTGTCCCAGACTGAGTCGTCTTTTCCTTTATGGGCATGGACAGCACAGGGAGGAAGAAGGTGTTGAGTACAGCGGTTGAGATGATTTTGAGAGGTGGATCAGATGTCCTCCAGCAACCTCTTAAAGAAAACTCTGCTCCCTTCCCTGCCCCAGCGTCTGGTTTTCCTTGGTAAAGGAAGGAAGAAGAGTCAGGATGTAATCATGCACACCCAGAGAGCAGGACTAAGGGTTGTTCTGCACCGCCGCACGGATACAGCCACAGAGTCTGTGGCTGCCTCTGCCTCTAGCGTGTGCAAAGTGTCTCAAGTAAAAGGAGCCTGTGCTGGAGCTACTGATGCTGGGCTCTGACCCCTGGCCCCAGGCATATCTCCCTGAGGCACAGCTTCCTTTAACTGTCAGTGCTGAGGACCTCCTGGGAAAACCCCTGAAGATATTTGTATTTCCTCAGTCGAATATTTGGCACCAAAGGCAGGATGGAAGTGTATACTGGAGAAGGAAATAACAAAGTGAATACTGAATAACCATTCCTTCTACTGGAGGAACAGAAGCTCTGCAGAATAAAAAGTAGCATTTGTGCCTACTGGTACTGGCTGCTTCATAATGCATTCAAGGAAACTGCGCTGAGACTATCTGCTCAAGTTTCGTTCTTTATAACATGATAGGAATATTCTCTGAATTTTTCCTTTGCCAAATGTACACTCCTTTTAATAATTCTTTCAATATATATTCAGTTCAACCTCTCCTCCTCTGAGGAAAAAAATCCCCATTCTAGCACCCCAGGTTTATAATTACAATTTTCACTGACAGGGAATAATAAGAAGAAGGCTCTCATTGCTCTGATTGTTTAGCTTGCCTGTGCTTCCCTACTCAGAGAAACTGTTGCCAATTCTGATCTTTGAGGTAGTCTTCTCATGCACAGAGCAGTAAAATTTTCTTCTGGCGCAGATTTTTCCGCATAGAAAATGAAGATAACCTCTTCTTATGTACCTCACAAGAATGTTTTAAGGTTTAATACACGCATGTTTGCAGAACTTACTGAAGATGAAAACCAATATGTGATAAACATTACTTTATACTACTTTGATCATAAAAAGCCCATTAGTGTTCTTCCTCATCTCTCAAGCAGCAACGCTGTCCTTTCCTAGACATCCATCAAAATCCTATCTATAAAACAGAAAGAAAAATAATTAAAAGATAAAGAAGGTAAAGAATTATAAATAAACAAATACAGAAGTAATTTATTTTAAGATGACAATTGGAATCTCTCTCTCTTGATTCTTTTGATCTCCTTGAGGCTCATTAAATTGTGGATGGCAGACCCTGCTTCCATGTTTGAGAAAGAAGCTAGAGCACTGCTTAAGCGCAAGCAAAAGTTTCAAAGGTAATGAGGCTTGGGACTTATGGACCAGAAAGTGTAGGTTGATTTGCATGCATTTTCCACCTCCTCTGATGCTTATTTGCATTGTTCTTCAGTTTCCAGCTAGCTCAGAATTCCTAAGCTGATTTCTTAATGTTTGCACAGTGCCCATAAGTATTACCAATACTCTTCAGGTAGACAGGGAGAAAAAGCACTGCCCCAGTGAGCTTCCAATCAAATGATTTAAGTTGTGACACTCTCACTTTCATCTGCTACCTATCCTGGAGGAGCATCAAGGATTTTCCATAGCAAATGTGAATGATAAATTCACAAAAGTAGGCTGCCAGTTGAAATCCTCTAATTGAAAGGAAGGGGTGAAAAAACATTTCCTTGGGTTCCATTTGTAAGGGGTATAAGCATCCTGTCTTTTTCTGTGTGTACCCTGTTTTATTTTTCCTTCTGTTGTTTTTGTTGTGGTGGCTGTTTTTTCTTTATATTCCTATGCTGGTTAGGGTTGAGGTATGCTGCAAAACAAAGGTCTGTGTAAGGAGTGATGAGGAACTGTCTCAGCAGAGATGCTAAAAGCAAAATAGCTCTTTGGCTCCTGGTTGACTGCCTTTGCCCATTTTGTGCCTCATCCTGTGCTAGTTAGCTCTGTAGGCCAGTGCTGCACATAGGGCAGTGAGACCCTCTGCACCTGGAATGGCCTCCCACAGCAGACTTGAGCCCTGTATTATGGACAAGAAGTAGTGTCCTAATGCCCTACAAAAACAATGGGAGTGCAGCACCATAAAAAGGGAAGAAAAGAGTTTCAAACATCTTGTGTAAGGTAAGATAGACAAGCAAATACTAAATAGATAAATAGCCTACATTGCAACAAAGTTTATTACCAAAATGCTCTGTAATAGGTTCTTCCCTTTGTTCTGCTGCCTAACATTTCTCCTTTTTCATGAGAGTTGACTTAGACAAGGGTACCCCAGAGCAGTATGCTGGGGTGCCATAAATGAGTGTTTATGAAGTACTTGAAAGACGAAAACAAGCTACAGAAGCATGCCTGTACACCTGCTGATTGCTACTGCATGTCCACGACATCTTCAAGTGCAGAGGATGAGAACCTGCTGCTGCAGCGCGCTGCCGCGGCAGCCCGCTCTGCTGCCTGGCATCAGCATGGCTCACTGCCCCCGGTACGCGGCAAGAGCCTGTGCCTCCTGCAACCTGAAACGAATTCTCACCACACTGCTTTGTTACTTTGGCATAGTAAAGAGATCAAGAAATGTAGCAATGGAGATAAATTTAGCACTTGTTTTTATTGTAAGTGACCTTTCACACACTGTTGAAAGTCTCTGAAGGAGTTTTAAAAGCAGAGGGAGTTGCAACAAGGCAGAAAAGGGTGAAGAGAGCTGTTCACCCCTACACGGCAATACTAGTATGGAAGCTTTTTGTGTAAACTGCATCATCTCTTTGTATATAAGCCCCTGCTGAGACTGAATCCTAACTGGGACAAAAGCACAGCACAAGGAAGCTGATATTGCTTAAATATGCGCTACACTACTTTCTCCCTCTTTCCTGTGTGGTTTAAGGAGGGAATAGCAAGCGTATCATGTTCCCAGTATGCAGCACTACTGTAATGCAAACAAAATGTCCTTAAAAACTACAAAGGAGCTTCTGAGCATATGTTGTTATCAACAAAGTTTTTGACAGTAGACAAGAATAAAATAGAAAATACCTTTTTGAGTAGCACTCCTATAGGTTCATTGAAGGTTGATTGTGAAACTACAGTACCTCTTATTAAGCCAAATCACAAAGAAACCAAGAAATCAAAGGCACAGCTATGAAACATGTAATCAGCTGTTAAAACAGAAAAAGTAAATCATGCTTAGAAAAGAACATTTTTCACTACAAAGGCACCAACCAGCAGCTACAAATAGAGAAGCGAAAAGGCATTCTCTTCTGTTTCCAAACAATATTCATGCACAGGGGCCTGAGATCTAAAAAGATTTACAGCTTCCCTTTCTATGTCAAAACTACTATGTTTTGATGCAAGGTACAGATTAAAAATAGCATGAGAATAATGGCTGTAAGATTTTAACAGCGAGATGTTGTGACCATTTCTTAACCTCCTTGACAGTAGCTCTTGCTGGAGAGGAGTGTGTGCTTTGCTGAATGACACTGTGAGATGTCTAGCTGGTTTTGTCTTCAGTGTTAGCCCCCTCAGTGATGAGCCAGGGTAATCAGAAGCCTGTTTGAACAGAGGAAAAGAAGAATATCAAAAGGCAGATTGGAATCGGTGTTCAAATGAATAGTGTGAAATCTCAAATTGAGATTACCAGGGTAATGATAACACAGTCATCTCAAAAAGAAGGCTGTTATTTTAAGAAATGGAATTTCACCAAAGAAGAGAAAAGAGAATAAAGAGATCAGCGCCACTGAAACTGTGACTGTCAGATGAAAGGTAAATCTTTAATATGAAACACTTCTTTACCTACTGTCTTGACATTGGCAAACATGTTTATGTTACAGATTTTTATCTTTTCCCAAACCATAATATGCTAAAAGAAACAGAATCACAATTTCATGTTTTTCCCAGAATCTGAGATAAAGACACCAAAGGGAATTTTTTGATTAATAATGTTACTTATGCTAATTTTAGATTTGTCCTTGCAGAATAAAAACTACAGAAGCATGTATTGTTACTAAGAAAGATGGTTGGTTTACCATCTATGGTATTTGGTTATTAAAAGATTTGAGTACTTATATGTATTTATTTTGAATAAGATGTTATCTGCTCTTCTGTGGTTTGCAGCAAACGCTAAATGGCTATGGAGGGAGAGTGCGAGAACAAATACAAGAGGCATTATTGCCTAATGCAATGGGTCTGAGCCTTCTCGGACTCTATGAAAGTGACCAGCACATAAGGACCTGTATTTTACTAAAATCTGTGGAACTAATCTGTAATATTCCTTTGCTGCAGTGTTGGTACCATGCTTGCAGTTAAAAGTGGCGAGGCAACAAGATTGTTATCTTTCTTACAGGTCTCTGTAATTTCACCTTTCCTGCACACAGTGTAAGCGTGCCTTTAGTTGTCTTCAGTGTAATTTTTTTTTTTCTTGGTGGATATTTAACTTTGAAAATACCTTTGTCCATCAATTTTAGGTTTTGGTGAAAAATTGGAGGCTACTTTTGAATAGTCAGTGGTGAGTGAACCCCAATGAATTCTTCAAATTCTGTGAGAGAGCTGGGCATTGGCTATACCTGCCACCACCTGCTGCATGGGAATATGTGTATGTAGTGTTAGGTTTTTGGTTTTTATTTTCATTGAATTAAATAAAGTAATTTTATTCAATACTGATGTCGAATATTTAACATTGAAAATAGATATTTTGAAAAGTATTTTCTATAGAGAAATATATCAAAAAATCTATTTTGATACAGAGATATTTTGATGTATTGAAAATATTGAAAATATTTTTTATATATTGATATTGAAAAAAGAATAATTTTTGTTTGATATTGATATTGAAAAGAGGGGGTTTTGTTTGTTTGTCTTAAATAACACATGTTTACTAGGTGACAGTCAATAAATATTTTCATGCATTGAAGTAAATCAGCCCTAGAAAGAGCTAGTGCTGAATTGCAGGCATGCTGTGGAGTTTATTTCAGAAGGAATCTCCCTGCTTACTGTTCCAGTCCCCAACCTGTTCTGTTTGAACAAAACAGCCCATGCGCTTAGTCCTGCTCTCAAAGCGAGATACACAGTCACGACTTGCCAAATGCAGAGAAACATAGTTTTCCAACAGGATTCCTTGTTTTTCTAAGCATCACTTGGTTGTCAGTGTTCTCTCTCCAGTGGAAAACTCAACGTGTTTTTCTGTTCTAACCAGTTGCTTTTACTGAAAGAAAAAAAAAGACCAAGATTTTTGCTCCTTCTGAAGTCACCCTCAGAGCAAAATGCCACCTCCCACTTCATGAGCAGAACATCTGACAAGCTTCCCTCATTGATGTTAGCATGGAAAGCACATCCCTGTGACTAGATGAGCTGTCTCAGACTGACACGTGTTTCTGCTTCTGCCTGAGATTTATTCCCTGTTTATCCAGAGGGATATTCCATTTCAGCATAGATGCCTTTTGTGTCTCAAACAGTACCCTCCTGCCCCACAGCAGACATCTCTGCTGTAGCACACCATTCCTGACAGGTGACACATCTGCCTAAAGAACCTGACCCATCATACTGCTGTATGTCTGTGCAAATGCCAAGGCTAGATAAGACGTGGGTAAGACTCTCCTTTATTCTAAAGAAGGAAAAGCATGTGTCCCCCCTGCTGCAAGTCTCTCTCCCTCTTCATGCCTCAGAAGTTGTTTGTCCTCTCTCCCCTGCATACATCCTACCCACATCCTACTTTCCAGAGCAACACAGCATATTGCAAACAGGGCACAGGACCAGCAGGGTTATTTCTGTGCAGCAGTGAGAGTTGAATGTCTGCTCTTCCCTTGCTCTGCAAGAAGGAAACACTTTCTGTGGAAATTCCCCAGCCCTCGTAGACTATCTTGTGTTGCATTTGGCAGATGAGAAAGAGGTAGTAGATGTGTAACTCTAAAGAAAGGTAAATGAAAGGACACTCGTTACAAAACCATAATAATTTCACTATTTTAATTGCAAACATCTTGATGAAGTGCTGATAGAATTCAGGAATCAGCTCTTCACTGTGTTTATCAGCAGACTTTCTTGAACCCCAGCTAACTGCACGGGAATGTGTGTGTTTTGGACTTTTTTCTAACCGAAGCATGCAGCTGTGCATCCCCTGACCTGCTGCGGGAAAGCTGCGGTTGCCAGGTCGTGGGCTGAGCAGCGCAGGGAATGGCACAGCTCAGCATGATGTGATCTCGAGAAAGTGCTAAGTCTGCGTGCATTTCTGCGCTCAATGACTCTCTCGCTCCTACAAATAGATGGAATGTTTTGAACTTGTAGTCATGATCTCTCCGTTTGCATTATCTTGTTGCTGCCTGTGGATTATTGCTGCGGATACGTGTCTGTTGTATCTTTGCATAGTTGCATGCCAGCAAGCACCTGGACCTCAGCAAATACAGACAGAAAGGAGGGGTTGCAAACAATTAAAGGAGCCTTCATTTATTACTGCAATTGACAGTTTTGTTCAATGTACGAAGTTATTGTGCAAAATCTGCATTCTGAAAAACACTGCCAAGGAAGTACCCTGAATGCAATGATTTGAATGGATCAGCTCTACTTGTTCCTGCGAGTTGATCCAGCTGACACAAGCAAATGGACTGAAAATCCAACTTCGTAATGCAGCCAGGTTATCGACAGTTGTGTGAATAAAACAACAGAGATTCTGCAATCATTAGACTTTCAGAAAGATGCAGCCAATTTGCATCACAGTTACTGAATATTAGTCTTGCCTTCTTCATGCAGTATTAAATCAACAGCTTGCTCAGAAATAATAGCTGAGACAGGGAATGAGTAAATCCCTTGTGTGCACCCAGTGCTGGTTACGTGAGTGATGCTTAGGCTAATGCATATCACATGGTACAGAACATTTTGCCTTCTTTTGCAGAAGACAAACAAGTGTCTTCATCTTAATCCTTTGGGGTCATAGGTTTTTTTTGCCTGACTTTGACAGACCTATTAATTTGAATCAAATTAATCAGATTAATAACTTGCTGTATAACTGCTCTATATTCTGTAAAGATCATGAATCTCTTTTGTAGTGCAAACAGTCCTGGAGGGTCACTTTGCCCTTCCACTGTAACTCTGATGAAATGTGCAGTGCCATCTAAATAAGTAAATGGTATTAGACCTCTCTGGCTGCATTTGCTTTTAAAAACCTCTGTGTCTATGCGAACCACCACTATACAATACACTATACTGAAAAACTGCTACACCTGCTTCAGAAACTTTAAAATCTATCTTTGATCTGCTGTGGCTGATTCATGTACCTTTTACAGGGAACTCGGCAACAGAGCAAAGCAATTTGTAATAAGGAACCGCTGCAATATTAGTACAGAGACACATATTAGAAAAACATCATAAAGCACATAACAGGTAGGCTTCAGTCACTAATTCTTAATTGCTACTTGGGGAAAAAAATAAATTGTAAAGTTTCATTAAACCTGCAGTCTAACATATGGATTTTAATTAAATAAGTTGCATAAGTAAATGAGTGCATCAGAAATGCTGATGATCTTAAATCTTCTGTACTGCCTATATTAGAAAGTGTGAGTGTTGAAACATACCACACTCACCATCTTAGAAAAGATTTAGCCCTGCTGAGCCACCCTTCCAGGGGAGCACAGTCCTGTAGCTCTAACCTCATGGCAGTATCTTGGCACTGAGATTTTTCTCAGTTAAACAAGTGTCGCCAGCTGGGCTTGCTATCGTTGCTGTGCCATACTCTGTCTTTTGAGGTCCCACACTGCTAACAGCTCTGAGCCACAGTCTGTGGACTTGACATAATCAGAAATGGGAGGGGCCGGACACAGCTCAGGAGACACATAAGCATGTGCTCAGGTCCTTATGAAGTCGGTAGAATCCCAATGCATGTTAAAGTGCTTTGCAGAAGTGGTATGGAATTAGTTCTTCACTTAAAGTTCATTACTGAATTATTAAAAGAAGCCTCTGTAAGCAGGTTATTTACCCTAAGTGGAAGGTGAGGTAGCCTTGACAGCAACACTTGCATAGGGATGACTCTGCTAATGATCCACATGGCACCACAGCTGAGCTCCGTGCAACCACAGCTCAGTTGATTTTGGTACCTGAACAAGCTACCATCACACCTTTGCCTGCAGAGAAACAGATTCATAACCATAGAATCATAGGCTCAGAATGTGTTGGGTTAGAAGGGATCTTTAAAGGTCATCTAGTCCAACCCCCCTGCAGTGAGCAGGGACATCTTCAACTAGATCAGGTTGCTCAGAGCCTCATCCAACTTGACCTTGAATGTTTCCAAGGATGGGACATCTACCACCTCTCTGGGCAACCTATTCCAGTGTTTTGTCACTCACTCTCATTGTAAAAAAAAATCTTCCTTCATTTTGGTGGCCAGCCTGGCCCAAACCATAACACTTATATCTAGTCCAAATTTATACTCTTTCAGTTTAAAACCATTAGTCCTTGTCCTGTCACAACAGGCCCTACTAAAAAGTCTGTTACCATCTTTCCTATAAGCCCCCTTGAAGTTTTGAAAGGCCACAATAAGGTTTCCCTGGAGCCTTCTCTTCTCCAGGCCAAAACCGCTCAACTCTCTCAGCCTGTCTTCATAGGAGAGGTGCTCCAGCCCTCTGATCATTTCTGTAGCCCTCCTCTGGACCCACTCCAACAGGTCCATGTCTTTCCTGTACTGAAGGCTCCACAGCTCAACACAATACTCCAGGTGGGGTCTCACCAGAGCAGAGCAGAGGGGCAGAATCACCTCCCTCGCCCTGCTGGCCTCGCTTCTTTTGATGCAGCCCAGGATATGATTGGCTTTGTGGCCTGCGAGTGCACACTGTTGTCTCATGTCCATCTTTTCATCCACCAGCACCCCAAGGGCTGCTCAGCAGGGCCACTCTCAGTCCCTTCATCCCCCAGCCTGTACTGATACCGGGAGCTGCCCTGACCCATGTGCAGGCCCCTGCACTTGGCCTCGCTGAATCTCGTGAAGTTCACATGGGCCCACTTCTCAAGCTTGTCCAAGTCCTTCTGAATCACACCCCACACCTCAGGTATGTCAACCACATCAGTCAGCTTGGTGTCGTCTGAAAATTTGCTGAGGTTGCACTCAATCCCACTGTCTATGTCATTGATGAAGATACTAAACAGCACTGATTCAAAGACCAACAACAAGACAGAAAAGCTCTGTAATAGTAAATACAACTGTATCAAATAATTCCTGGCTACTTCTAGAAGCCAAACGAAGCTAGAATATTCTTCTAGTGGCATGTCCCTTAGCTTACATCTTAAAAGATAAAAATATCAGTGGACTCCATAATATTTACTCTGTATAACCAGGCTGATAACCACCCTTCTGGAGAAGGAAGAGGTCACTGCATGACCATCTGCCAGTGTGATGATATCTCATTTGGTCTCATCAGAAAGGATTCTAGGTAAGTAAGATTACACAAAAGCCATGCTTTAGCACTGCTGGTAATTTAGTGATTCTCAAAGATGCCCCCCAAGCCTGATGTTGTTGCCAAACTTTCTTTAACTTTCAAACAACGATTATTCTGTTTAGCAAATTCCCAAGTGTAAGTAGTATTTGTCTTATCTCTAATTTATGTGCACATGATATAATCCCTTTTTCTTTCTTTCCCTTGAATGGATTTCCCTAACTGATCCTGTGAAACAGAGATTACTCCATAATAGACCTCTCCTCCACCATTGTCATGAATAAATTGAAGGGAATGACTGGGATAGTCTGCTGATTACCAGTGAAGGAAAGGAGTTTTATTGGCAAATCTAATTTTGAAAGCCATGTCTTCTAAGAGGAGAATATTCAACAGGATAGATTTTTACATAAATAATGTGTTGAATTCATTATATACATTCTTTCAGAGAGCCACAGGAGATTTCCCACTTAGAATCACAATGCAAGTTATAAGATATGGAGAGCTGCATTATGCTAGCATTTCTGTTTGGAACATCCTATTTTCCAAGGCCCTGCAGTGTGAGCTCATGCAGATTCTATATGTGTTATTATGTATTAGTCTTCAGCTGCAAAAATAAAACCTTGTGTTCCAGCAGTTATACTGGAGTTTGTTACGTTAGTTAATTTTGAAAAGGGGTTGAAGTAGGAAATGACATACCAAGGAGATAAAATAGCTTGTATATGACTCACAATATAGAAAAAAACAAACCTGTTGTAACAAGGAGGTGTACATATATTTTCAAGGACAGATGTTGTAAAAAGATGGTTTTGATTTGGTTGTTTTTAATAAAGGGATCCACGTACCTCCCTTAGATCTGTTTAAAAAATGGCCTTTCATTGCAGATGTTATTGCTGTGCACATATGTGAATCAACATCCCCTTGCTTTCATTATGATCTTTGCTTTTCACAAAGGTGGTAGTAAGTTAGTGACTGCTTCTGTTTCTAATCGCTACTTCTGCAACCCTCCTGGTGGTAGGGTCTAGTCCTCGACTTGGGGTCCTCTGTGCTTCTGCCATACTAGTAATTTCCAATGAGAAACTGATCGAGCAGTTGTGGGAGGTTTGTAGACCTGTGTTTCTTATTTAAACCCACTGACTGCAGCTTTATGTTTCCTTTCCAAGCAGTGGAGTTCTGTATTCTTGCCAAGACTCGCTACAGCTGTGCTTTTCATGACCAGACAAGGATAACAAGACACTTATAATAGCAATCTCCATGTCTGATACACACAAGTGCTCTTCAAGAGAGATCACTCACCTGGCAGTTGGCTATTTGACCCTCTTCTGCTAAGAGAAAAATAGCCAGTAGCTCCAGCCTTCCTGTTCAAAAGCCTGTTATCTGTCTGACTGCATGTACACGGTAAATAGCTTCAAAAAGTGCTCCTGAACTGTGCGAGTTTGTGCATCAGAACTGTGAATAGTGTTTTGTGTTCAAGTAGCCAAATCCTCAGCCCCCCCAAACAAAACAAATGATGGCTAAGTAAAGTGAGCTGTCTCCAGGGTAGAAGCAGAAGGGACATTATCTCCAGGTAAAAATAGCTCTTTCATTTGTGAATAGTGCCATGCTGCTAAAACCTTTTGCTTCAGGCTGTGTAGCATAGTCTCACAACAATTTTTTTACCTCAGTAATTTGCCAGCATCCTTTACCCATATGCGGTCAGTTGCACAATGTGTTCCAGTGACCTACAAGTCTTTTCAAGGTAATGACCTGCTTTGCATTAAAGAAAGATGAAAGTATAGTCTTGAGAGCATTAGGGAAAGACCGTCAGATGGAGAGGAAACTGCAGCACAGAGGCATGAGGTGAACAAAGGCATTTAAGCATATGCGTAACTGGGACAGCAAGAACTGCTAATGCTGACACAAGTTGTCTGGGGAGGACTTAGTATGTCTTCTACTAAATCTGTCTTTCATGGTACTAATATCATGGATGGTCTGCAACAAGACCTGGAGGTGACCAAAATATTGCAAGATTGTTAAATGACTCTATGGTGAATACATTTTATCATGTTTAACATATAAAATACAGTGACTGCCTTGAAAATATTGCAATCCCCACGGAGTTCATGTAATCTGGAAATACAGAGTATGGTAGGACAGCAATCTCAGAAAAGGCCTTAGGAAGAGCTAAGGACCTGACTAGCCGCAGCTGCATTTTGCAACTCAACCCAGAGAAGCAGCAGAGGGAAGAAGTGGAATTTCAGAAAGCAAGGGAAGAAAAAGAGTGAGTTTCCATAGCTACATCTGGTATTCATATTCCTAAGGCAGAAGGCCTAAGGCTTCATATTCCTAAGGCAGAGGGCCATGGACAGAGGAACAAGTTGTCTCATCCCCATTTTAGTATTGGAAGTGATGAAAAATCTGTGGAAATGCATTTCACACAGAGCTGGAAGCAATTTGTGGGCTGACATTGTCAAGTGCTAGGACAAGGGGGAAATCTTATTAAATTGGTGCCTAGTTGGCAAGTGCTGAGCAGTGCAGAGTCAGCTCATGAATTTTGGAAATTCTGTTTCGTCACAATAAGTTAAAGCTTCACGTTTAATAATGTTGTATAGAATTCTGTACTTTTCAGCAGAGGCATGAACATGCATAAAATTGCACAAGTGTTTCAGGGTAACTATAAACCTGATCTGTTTGTAATATAGCAAGTTAGAGATGTAGGATTTAACTGCTACATATTCACACCTCACAAGACCAGGCCAGTTGCATATAGCTGATGCAAGGTCTGTAGTTGCTTCTGTGGCTGTATTAGAGTACAGATGTACCCAAGACAGCTTTAAATTAATGAATTTGGGAAGCACTAGCAATATTGCTCATTATTCAAGTACTTCTCTGATTTCATAGGTGGGTTTTATATCCTTTGCTGAGCTCTCTGCTACTAGAACCTGAACTACCTGCTATAAAACTGATTTAGATAGGACTATACTATGTGGTAGTTATTGTGGTGCAGCCTTGTTCAAAACATTGCTTCTTAGAGAAGCTTTTGGAACTGATGCAGCTGAGAAATTGTTCCTTCTCTCAGGCTGTGTTTGCACAGTGAGGAAGCATCAGTTCATTTACCTACTCTAACAGCAGCACTTCAGCTATTTTGAATTGATGCGTGCCTTCATATCACTTTGTTATGCCAGTTTACGGTTAATAATGACATTCGTATAGCTTTGCCTTTGTTTGAAAGAACTATTCAGCAGTTCAACTGCATATCCTAGCACACAGCCAGCAGGGACTGGTAGGGTATGTTTGTGGGAGTGTGATAACCAGCAATGACAGCTGAGCTGTGGGAAGACAGAAGTAATTTTTCTAAAAATCTTCATGGAGCTGCAGCAATGGTCACTGACATGAAAGCTCCCCTTCTCTAGCTGTAGCCACCACCTGGGAACATGCAGCGCCCAGGAGCAGTCAGGTAGTAATGGTTTCTGGCTGAGACATCAGCTCCTGGGGTTATTCTGCCATTAAAGATGTGTTGCATCTCCACACATTCCCTTCCTGCCTTTCCCTGCTCCTTTTTAAGCCTACTCTTCCCCTTGAGTCAAGCCTAGTACAGGCATTCTGCAGCAAAGGCTGTATATTTGCAGCTGAAACTGCATTTTCTTTTTAGTTGGAGGAGTTTAATGTGTTTGTGTTTTACACAACCATTTTATACAACTCAGTGATTAGATCCAGACTGGACCAGGGTTAGATATAGTAACTGCTGTCACAGTAACAGAATTAAGACTACGAAACACTAAGGATAGTTGGGACTGTGATCACAGTCTGCCTTAAAAGTTGGGGTATTAGAAAATGCCGTTACAAAATGGAGTTCAGGACAGAGAATGAGATGTGGTGGGAACAAATCTGATCTGGAGCACCTGGAAGTATTTAGCAGGACAGAGCAAGAACCTGGAGCGAGTGGCAAAGTAAAGAGCACAAAGGAGCTCCTGGTTGCTGGAGGCTGCTTTAGATACCCAACAATGCGGCCACATGCCAGCCGAGTTCACTAGTCAACCCTTGGCTGTCCGCAGCTTGATCAGATGAGTAAACTGCTGTTCCCGTAGGGTGGCTGGCTGCAGGGGTCCCTGCCGATGCTGCTCCCTGTGCTGGGCAGCTGGCAGAGCGGGGAGGCAAAGGCCCTGCCTGTACACCTGGACAGATTTTAAGTGGCCATCGAGATGAAGGAGTGACCTGTTCAAAAAGGCAGAAGATGAACCAAGGAGATATGTAGTGCTACCACTGAGGGTCTTCTGTAGTGGCATAGGAAGGGAAGGAAATAGCAGCCACCGTGGCAGTCCTGAGTACGCTGCTTTGCTCTACAAGTTCAGGCTAGAATTAAAAGCCTATCTTTGCCCCAATTTCTTTTATATAATAGTTATAAATCAGCATAAAGAGAGCTGCAATATTAGTTTAATTCTGTCACAATTGTTACAGAGGTGAGAATTCAATCATGCCTTAAAAGAGCCGTGATTTCTGACACATCTCTATAGCCTGATTCGAGCCATTTATCTCTTGAAATCTCAGCTTTAGGGAGGGCTGAGTGCACTCTCAAAGCTGTAAGTTAGGGTATCTTTGCTATCCTTTTTTTTTTTAGTTTTCTGTACCTGAAGGCAAAATGCACAATGTGTGTCTCTGTGTAGATGTGCAAAGATATGATTGCATTTTATTTTTTAACATGTCTGCTGCCAGCATTTTATAGTTGAATGGAGCCTGCTGAAGTGAGAAAGGACAGCAAGCTGAGAGTAACCCAGGAAGGAGCTGGCTGACAAGAGCAGGCAATGCCCATGGGATTTTACAGTACAGAGAAGTGCAGTGAAGATATTCCTCTACCAGCTGTGTTGTGTGAAGGGAGGTCAGTGATACTCAGGTAAAGAGAAACTCTTAGCTCTACCGTACTTAGGACAACCCAGCCCATGCCCTTCCTTCCCTCCTTGATCTATAATGCAATGCGCAATGCTGTCCTCCACAGCAGAGCTGGTGTGGCTGTTTTCACAGGGTGCTAGAGCAGGATCCAGATCCCTGGAACGTAAATTTGTTGGTTCTTCCAGTGACTCCCCTCCTGGTGAAATCCCATGAAGTATCTGAAGTTAGAAATTGAGTTCCTGGGGGGAAAGGGTGATTTATTTCCCCATGTCTCTTCTGCCACTGAATATGAGGTTTTGGTCCTGTCTCAGGCAATACAATAAAGGCCAGGTCAGGTAATACATATAGCCAAAAAGGTCATTACTGAACGGGGCACTTCTAGCTGCCTACCATGATTAGACAGGTGACACCCAGTCAGGATAATTCCACAACCAAGAATCAATGCAATTACATACAACCTGAATGTGGACAAAGGGCACTTTTCAAGTACATTTACTACTATTATAGCCTGGTACCATCCCATGCAGGGTGCTTTTGGTGATCTCACTGGCCCTGGTAGCAACTAGAACTCTCCTTCTGTGTCTTAAAAGTATCTTTTTAAAATCATTTGCCCTAAGTGTTCTGTCGCAACACTCCTGTGTTGATTTTCCTAAAATTCTCCTAGATTTCCTAAAATTTCCTAAATTCTTCAGTCCAAGATTAAGTGAGATTTTTTTGTACATTTATTTCTAAGTATGGAAGCTGGTGAGCAACCCTTCCAAGATGTTACATCAGCTGATGTCCAAATACCAGCATAGTCATATCCTAGACCCACGATTTGACTTAAATAATCTAGCTCCATTTAATATGACTGCTTTTATTCCAGCAGCCCCTGCAGTACAAGGAAGCATTTTTCCATCCCTGACATGGTATGTAATATTTTCATCTCGATGAAAATGTACCTGCCAAATGCTAGCTAGAGCGAGGCTCTAACTGACATAGGCTGAAATGAAGAGATATCCTGTAGGGTGCCATGCTGACTTTTTTCTTCAATTCATGAGGTCTCTGCTCTCATTGATTTCAGGAAAAGCAAGGAAACTACACTGTGTATAAGAACATTGATTGGTCTGATGATTTTTTTTTAATATTATGCTTAAGAGCTGCTGACATGTGCAAAAACATTTTACTAGGTGTGATTAGGAAGTAAATTGTCCCTGCCCTCCAGCATGCTTCAGCAATTAGCTCCAATAGCAAAACCTGTAAGTTAATCACAGTATTTGCAAACTCAACCTCATTGTTCGTATGCTGAATCTTTTCCAGCAGAGTATTATTCATTGAAATTGAGAGTTTACAGGAAGTTCATTTGAGGTAGGCATTTCTTACTGGTAAGAATACTCTAATTATTTAATTTTCTAATTAAATTAGGCTTTTTAAAAAGGTTAACCATGACATTTTAATAGCTTCAGCTCATATTGATATTCTGAGGACACACTTCAGCCCAGCCACTTGTGACTGAAAAGGATGTTTTTCCAATTAAGAAATCTCTTTTTAAGGGCTTCTCCTAAATGACATCCATTTTACAGAGGGATGTGGTCTAGAATATAATTTGTTTCCGTGGCTGCACATTCTCATAGTTCAGCAGGTAGCCCTTTCAAATCCTTTTGTTACAAAACTTTTACCTTAATGGCACAACAAGTTTACAGTGTCCAACACTCAAAACCAGAGAATTAAAAAATATCAGCAATTAGTTGTAATAAATCCATGCAATTTTCTTTCTATACATTAGGACAAATCCTAAAGAAATCTGATGAAAATTTATAGACATACTGGATATATTAAGCAGCGTATCTGATACTTCAAAATATTCCATGCAAAAGGTATAACGCTCCTGGACTATAGTTAGAGTTTTCTTTCATTTTGCCTTTACTGGAAATTGTACTGGGGACCTGTACATTGATTTGGACTTAATTTTGTTAGGTATTGTCCAGATAGAAGAAAAAAGACAGGAACTATCCCAGGTGGCCTACAAATAACTATACATCCAAACTGTGTATGAATGCAGCCAGAGGAGGGGGTAAAAAAAAGTAATGAAACAATATTAGTCGTGTTGATAGCCAGCAGTCTCAACATAGCACAAGTCAAATAATTATTTAATTATTTGAACATTTCCCAGTGTGTTTGAAGAAGGAGTCTGAATGGGAATGATTCACTACTACTGCAAACAAGTTCAGTGAATTTCCATCAAGCACAAGGAACACAAAAAGAGAAAGAAGAAAACATTTAAAGAGTGGAGGGACAATATGGGCTATTTGGTCATGGGAGCTAACTTCTCAACACAGAATAGTAATAGGGTTGTGACTGTCCCTGAGCGGTCTTGAAGATGAGGGCAAGTAATTCATCTTTGTTGGAATAGGGACAAAGTATTGGAGAAATGCGGAGCAAGAAGTGATGTTAACAAGTGTCAGATGAAAAATAAAAGGATTTTGTGGCTGTATTTCATTCTTCACTCGGTAATTGGT
>VXBO01008790.1:56521-159415 GCA_013400135.1 Rhinoptilus africanus | reverse complement strand
TACAGTGGTGAGTTTTTGTAACTATCAAGTAGTATAATGCCAATTAGTCAGCCATTAATTGCTTAACCACCATGGAAGGGGCACTTACACCTCAAGAAATTTACAGCAAAAAAAGGCATAAACGGGAAAAATCAGACATGGGGGGAAGTTGAGAGGAAAAGGACTATTTATTATTGCTAGATGAGTTCTGTTCACTGTATTTTTGGTTAAATTTTACTGTCCATATACTACTGCTGTATAATCACTGATTTTACTGTTACAGAGGACAGAATCCAGTCTTCCATCTCCTGTCTGGGCAAGCTGCTTTCTGTCTTTCATGACCTCTTTTCTTTTATCTTTCTTTTTGTGCTGGCTGGTGAGATACCTGTTGTTAGCAGCACAAATGATCAGAAACATGTCCTTGCTAAAGTCAGCCAACAAGCTGTTTATGACTCAGAAAAGAAGCCTTCTGTTTTTTTGGCTCAATTGGAGCCATATGGACTATCTACCTCCCAAGAGCAAATGGCAATGAGTCGGAGAAAGAGATTCCCTCCCCCAGTACTAAGCGGGAAGTGTTGACCTAATTGACAGATAAAGGATCTGGCGGGTTAAATGGAACAAAACCGATATAGCCATTGCTTAAGACGCCCTTTATCTCTAGGTTTAATCAAACAATAAGAAGCCCAAATTAGAAAAGAAATTATTTTAATCCCTTTTATTAAAATGACAGAGATGTTACAATTACTTGCATTGTGACAGACTTTGTACATATGTGCGTGTCAGTGCAGTTTCCTTTTGAATAGTACAAACCATTGCATGAAAAAAAGCACTTTAGTATGAATACAAGCAAGTTTCAAGAATTGCAGTAGATAAGGCTGTTGTAATCCACAAATTTACAGCGGTTGCAGAAAAGCCTTGCTGATATACACAGGATGAAACCATTTGTGTAGACTTGCACTCTAGCATACACTATCACGGTTATAAAGGTCAGTTATGTATGAATTACACAAGAACCTAACCATTATACCTATAGTTGCTTAGGGACTTGTCTTAATAGTAATCCAATTGTGCAGCTGAGGATTGAGTCAGAACTCCCTTCCTGTCACTGGCTTGCAGACCTGAGGGATTTAGAAGCTCTCCTTCATACCTCAGATAGTTCGATTGATTTTTAGTTCTTAGGCCAAAAAGTATTTCCTTTCCTCCGCTGAACTTTTGTCTAAGTCTTATAATCAGAATAAGCCTTAGCTACTGCAGATGCTGCTGAAACAAACTGACTTTTACAACTTTAGTCTTCTGTTCTTGACGTTTGCCCAGCCTCTATATTTGACTCCGATAAAATTATTGTGGCAGATTCCTTGATAATTTCCTTTTGCAGCCTATTTCCTTTCTAATCCACCATTAAACTAGTTGCTTTCTTTTTACAGCACTTTGGAAAGCTCCTTTCACAAATTATGACATGCATATTTTATAAAGCAACTTGGTATGCTAACGTACATCTGATTTTGCCTGAAGGCATCTGTCCAAGTGGAAATGAACCTTCAGAAGTTCACTGTTTTCAGTCTTACAAGTGCAGTTCTGTACACAGATACGGATGCAGAAATCATGGCACAAAGTGCCATTTACCCATTTTGGAGTTCAGCTGGGTGTTCTGCTTTTGATAAAACAACCACAGAGAGAAGTGTGGAGCTGCAGTGGACTATGAAGGGGAACATAAATATGTAAACTGGTATAAATACGTAAAATGGTATTCAGTGAATGGAAAAAGCCATCAACTCGGACTGCATCCCTTTCTATGGTACTGAGCACCAAGAAGAGCTCCTTCTGTTTAATACAGGCTTCCTGACTACTAACAGGGCTGGAGTCCAGTAGGAGAACATTGCCACAAGGATAGTTTCCTCACAGCAGCACTCCTTACAATAGAGTACTACAGTATAAGGTACAAGAAAATTGTTCTTCCTACTTTACTAGCACTTTGCTCAACGAAGGAATAGCCCTGGATCCATAAAATATACAAGTCAGTGAGTATCTTGCTGTTAACTAGGCTTTGATTTTTCCTCACTGACATTTAGATAGCCAACTTAGTGAAAAATGCCCAAAAGTGATGCACTAAGCAAGAAGGCACAGGCTTGATCTAGCTGTGTAAGGATAGCAAAGCACAGGCAGTGAATAATAGCCTCCACACACAGAGAGGCCATCACTGTTCTCAAGACCAGTGAAATGAATGTTCCTGAATTGTTCTGTGAAAGTTGTCGCTACAGTATTTTAATATGCAAACCTAGTTGCCTTTTTCTGTTATGCTTCTGTCGTGGTTTAGCCTTAGCCAGCAACAAAGAATCAGGTGGCCGCTCTCTCACCCTCCCACAGCTGTAGGGGCAAAACTCATCAGAAAAAGGCAAAACTCGTCAGTTGAGACAAAGGCAGTTTAACAGAACATCAAAGGGAACAGGAAAACACCAACAACACCACGGAGAGAGGAATGTACAAACATGATGACGGTACCACCGTTCACTGACCGGACCGGGGATGCCCTATCCCACTCCAAGTGTTGACTTCCTGCCCCCTCCCCTGGCATCTCCTGGCTATAGACTGGGCATGGCGGCAGATTATATGGAATGCCTCAATTCCCTTAGTCTATGGGCCATCCCTCTAAAACGTCCATTGAGCTCATTTAATTCATGACTTTGGGCTCCATCTGCTAGAACAATCTCTCAGGGCAGGCAAGATGGTGTGTGGTGCTGTATTTCAGATTCTGCAGCTGGTGTATCTGGTGCAGCTCATGCCCACAGTCCATGAGTTGAAGATGTCAGTCTTGAGGAATTTGCTGGGCGCCAGCTGCTGAAGGTCAGTTCTGATCCCAACACCACTGTACTTTTCTCGGTTTTTCATCAAAGCCCATCTGTCATTAATTTGTGTGATTCTTACTGTAGTATAACTGATAGCAATTTTAGTAAAGATGACATACGGTGGCAGGGTTATTTAGCAATTAACATCATACAATTTGATTCATTGGCTATTCTCACAAAAAATCAGATCCCCATGAGATACACATCAGACCTCCCAAGATGGGTCCTACATCACCCACCAAGTGCACCCAAGTCCTTGAGCAAAAGCAGTCCCATGGATGGGTTTGCCTTTGACTGAGGCAGGACTAACCCAGACTGTCTTCCCTAACACATTACTCATGTGCATTACGAGGACTTTATCCCCTTCTACAGTACGTGGAAGTTTTGATTGGGCAGAGAGAGCTCAGCTGGTAGATCCCCTGGTGTTAACTAAACAGGACAGTTTCTTCTTTCTTTCCATTGAAATGGGATGGAAACAGAGCAGAAAAAGTGGATACATAAAAACTATAAACCAAACCCAAGAAATGATCGAGAAATACAAACTTCTGTTTCTGTAGACAGGGACAGTGGTAGGAATACACTTGAAAAATACTTGACATACACTTGGAAAGTACTTGAAAAATGTTCTACATGATTGTTTAAAAATGAACAATAACAACTTCTGTCCTATCTTCTGTTTGGTTAGTGCCTAAGAAGGGTTCTTCCCCAAAATATTTTCTATGGTGGTTGCACTGATGATTTTTTGCCAAATTAAGCTGGACAGAAAACTGTATGGGGGAAAGGAAGAATATTAGAGGATGAGAAGCAAATCACTGTGATGGCCAGTTACTTCCATAAACTTGCTGTCAGTGCCATTCAATGTGCTTTTTTTTTTGAGAACTTGAGCTCTAACGCTTTTCCTATTTACTGCACATGGGAAAATAGGATCCCTCACAAATCTGTGACCAGATTGAAGACTTCTCCTCATAGCGTCCATAGGCTTTGAGAGCAAGGAACATTGTGAGAACGCAGCAACTTGGAAAAGGTTGAGTGGTNCACAAAGATGATTAAGGGAATGGGCCAGGAGTTGCCCACTAGTGGACAGGTTCTGCTTATAAGCCTGTCATCATTCTGTAGTATTCTTAGATAAATACAGAATTTTGGGGAGTTACAGATGTTTTATTATTGTATTTTTCTTTCTGCACGTTACGCAGTGCTGTAGTTTAACCCCAGCTGGGAGAAGAGGGAGAAAAGGAGAGGGAAAAAAAAAATAACTAGTGGGTTGAGATAAAGATATTTTAATAGAACAGTAACAGAAGAGAGGGAAAAAATAAAATAATAATTGTAACAGTAATAGTAATAGTACTACTAGTAGTAATACTAATACTAATAATACTACTAATAATAAATAATGGCAAAAGAATATACAGAATAAAATGATACAGCACATGTGGCTCTCGCTACCTGATGATTGGTTACCCAGGACTTTCCAGGTAGTGATCTTAGATTCCTGCCTCCAGCCAACCCCCATTTGTGTACCAAGTATGGCATTTATGAAATGGAATATTCCTTTGGCCAGCTTGTCCTGTCTATGCTCCCTCTCAGCTTCTATGTGAACCTGAAAAAGTCCTTGACTAATGTAAAGATTAAACTAAAACCAATATACATAATCAAATTATTCTCATACTAAATCCAAAACACAGCAGCTACTAGAAGAAAAAGAGTCATCCTAGCTGAAACCAGGGCATTCAGGAAAAGGAAGTCCTGTGATATCAAATGATTTCACAAGTTTATATGACCTGATCCTAGAAGAATAGGATGACACAGTAAAATACTAGATTTAGTTCCTAGCTGTGATAGTTGCCAGGATCACAGAGTTGATTTATGGGAAATACAACAATGCCAACAACAAAACAATGCCAGTCATTGGTTTGAGACTGCAGGGGTAGGATGAGGAAAGAGCTCCATTTATGTCACTACAGTGGTTTCATCCCATCTCTCAGGCCTCCTACCACAGAATGGGAGAATGGCCCTCAGAGGTGCCTGGTTGTCTCTGCTGACCACAGCCAGGATTAGGAATACCTTAGAGTTCATTATTTAAATTGTAGGTGGGCAAAGCTGAATGGAATTAATTCCACACTAAATGTGGCTCAACTTGACAGTAGCATCACAGGCCGTAGCAGAGGCTGTCATGTTTTTTCCTTCTCTAAAGCTCTAGCAGTGCCCACAGTGACTCTTAGCTATCTGACTGAAGTTTCTGTCCTGTCTCTAATCTCCAAAGCAGATAAGGGTCTTTCAGATTAAATCAATAGCAAAGTGTTTGATGAACCTATAGGAGTCACTAACAGCTGTCTCTGGTGGAGAGCTATTATTTCTTGAAAACAGTCAGGAGTCTCCTTATCCTCTTGGCACCTGTTTTTTCGTAAGATTCCCCTGACTAGGAACCCATCATCTTCAACTCTCTGTCCTGGTCCTCAGCTTTGAGACCTGCCTGAGGCAACTTAGTTATCACTGATGTGTCCAAGACCAAAAGTTGCCTTTATTTCAGTTGGGCTGGGGGCAGCATTTTCTATTATTCTTGGTATTTTTTCTGTCTTTCAGAGATGAAGAATAGCCAAAACCAGCTGGACCATAAAAGCCAACCTCAGAGAATATCTGTAGTCAGTTTCAGATTAATCTTTTACCTTCTAAGAGAGGACAGGTTTAGCGATCTCCTTGTTTCTATACAACTGCAAAAATACTTTAACTGACTATAGAAGATCTATATTTCTTCCTTTTTTTAATTTTGCTTCTAGAATTCTTTGATGTACAAGCCAAACAAATGACCCCATCTCTCCTCAACTTAGCCTGTCATTACCTACCCAGATCTCATTTGTGTGTGAGAAAAACAGTATGTTTTAGGAAGGATTAGAAGAAAGACTAACTGCTTGCTCATTTTTAAATGACCGTGTAGATGCATACAAAGATTAGTAAATTGAAATGATTAGTAAATTGAAATAATTTTCAAGGACAGTTTTCCACAATGTTCGTAAGAAAGACGATCTTCCAATTAGATAGCATGCATTTTTTAAGTAATGTGAGAACGGCTGATTTTATTATTACGAGGTCTATGCTTTCTTTCTACCTCTTCCATTTTTCCTAGAACGGCTGTCAGGTCATGGCTGTTTGCTCAATGCCTGACAAATGACCAAGAAGTCACCTGAAATGTTCCAGAGAGATGGGAGGCTCTGTATGGGTCAGCAGTACAATGTGTAATAGATGGTCATAGCAAATCATTAGACAAAAAAGAAATCTTGAGGCACTTTCCTCTCAAGGATTTACCTGTCTTTTTTTTCCACCTCTTTTGTAACTATGGTTCTTCCAAATTAATGCTTTTAACAGATGCATTCAAGATCTTCCTAAATCATCTAAGTAATGTCAAAGGCAAAAATTAAAATGAAAACACCCCCCAAGCCTTCTTGTCCTCTACTTGAGCAATTATTTCTTCTTCTAGTAAAAGCAAATTTTATCTAGATGAAGAATTCAGAAAAAAAGGCACAAAGTTCCTAATGTAAGAAAGTATGTCCTCAAGTCTTTTCCTAAGTAACACAGTACCCAAGAACATAGCATCAGCATGATTTAAGGACAAATTTAATCTTTTCCTCAAAAACCACTATGACTGAGTCACCAAATCCAGAAGGATAAATCGCAGAATCATAGAAAGGTTTGGGTTGGAAGGGACCTTAAAGATCATCTAGTTCCAAACCCCCTGCCATGGGCAAGAACACCTACCATTAGACCAAGTTGCTCAGTGTTTATGTTAAATAGAATGAAAAGAATATTTACGTTTACATGTTCAAGGTGACTTATAAATATTATTTGTCTGCATTCAGTAGCTAAGCATTATTCTCCATTTTGTAGAAATTGTTTAAACTAGTTTATAAACGTACAGTGTCTTGTTAACTAAAGCATCGTTGTTGGCATTTCCATAGCTATCAGCTGTGAGGAAGGAAGTAGGCAACTTAGTAGTTGTACATAATAAGTGTCTTTGTGGTAAAAATCGTATGTCCATGCAGATAGAACAAAATACCTGTTCTACATATATTTTCTAAGTAAAACTTGTATGAATATCTTCATACAAGTATTTAGGTTCATGAAAGCGACTGCTGTGATTATATCAGTGAAACTGTTTTTTTGGTGCATGTTAAGCCTGTGACTAAGAAGTGACTAACTGCATGTGAACCATTGGAAAGCTTTATCACATCAGACACAGTGTACAGTCTGTATAGATAAGTTAAAAGTTAAATGGGATTTTTTATCTCAGAGTTAAATTGACTAAACATTTTTCAGTTTACCGAGAATTAAATCCAATATGGTTTGTCCTTTTGACCCTAATGGAAACTTGGCAGTCAGGTTGTTGAGATGGAAAATGGAAATACTGGGTTTCATGTCCCTGTGTGTAATGTGCAGCTGCATGAGACACTGTGGTCAAACTCACAGCATGTGCATGCTAAGGAGAATTTGCAATCCTGATATGAAAGCATTCAAAAGTAAACTGGAAGGTCCATCAGAAGGCTGTTTCTTTGCTGCTGGTTCAGAGAAAGACAGAGGTGGAGATGCAAGGTTTTTTGTCAAGCTTTCCCTCTTTCTGGTGGGGCTGAGTCTAGTCAATAGATGGCTGTACAAAACCACAGTGAGATGTCTGCAGGATAGTGAGGAAAGGGGAATCTAATGTGGAGAAGCAGAAGATGGTGGGGGTTGTGATTACAGTCTGCATGCCATCCTCTGTGCTTGTTTCCCTTGTATCTGAGTATGTACCAACTTCCAGAGGTTCCTTTCCAGGAACAGCTATGTGCCATCTTCTTAAGCCTTTCAAATGTGACAACAAAATGCAACCCAATGTCTGTAGAGAGACAAGCCTTTGTCATTTTACTTTTCTGGCCTGCACTTGCTAGAAATCTTAGACACAGAAAGACTGAGCTTGTTTTAGCATGTCACTGAGTTCCCGTTCAGGCTTTATAGAGCTCTCAGTTCTCAAAGACTGAGAACATCACCCTCAGCCCAGGGTTCAGCTGTCTGAATCAAGGCCTGTTTTGGTGCAGAGCAGCTGCGTGAACTTGTTTCATATTTACAGAGGAAATTATTAAGGTTGTGTGAAAGACCATGAACTGAAGCCATACAAGGTAAGGAAAGCAAAAACACCCAATGACTGCTGAGAAAGAGCTACTCAACAGCTAGCTATTCAGCTTGAAGATGAAAAATACCACCTTGAAAAGATATAAACCCCAAGGAATAGTAGAGAAATGGAAGACAACAACTGAGCACCACCAAGAATCAGACTATTCCATGAAGCACCAAAGGTTGTTCATCTGTACTATTTGATTATAACTTCTGATACATGTCCAGAACTGTAATGATTGTATGGGCAGTCACCACTTTGAGCTTGCACATCTCTTTGTGTACAGCATGTTTAGGTTCCTATGCACAACCACTTTGCTTCTGCTGCATCTTTCCCTTGACCATAAGCCAGCATAGTGGCAATATTTTCAGTGTTGTCAGGTTTTAGTGCAATCATCTTAAAGTGCTAAGAGGATTACAATTACCAGGATCACGATGCCACTACTGGCACACAGTATTGAAAGCAAATCGCTGTAGAGTGCAACAGTACCAAAACCCTTCTTTGACTGCTGAGCCAAACAGCAGTGAGTCTGAAGAAAAGAACAAGGCAAAAACATGGTGTGAGTCGTTACAGTTCTATTTTATACAGGAAACTGCAGAATATCTGTCAGTCTGGGTTATGCAATGACGCAAAAGTTAGCTGCATTCACACAACAGCTACATCTCACCTTTAAAGGGGTTGAGGGCAGCTGGAGCATCGTTAAAGTTTTAAAGGGCAGCTGGTTAATCAGAATTTGAGTGAGTCACCTATTCAGTCTGTACAACTTTGGCAGAGATTTCCCAGGTGTAACAGCTTCAACAGTAGGCTTTTAATCTCTCCTCAGGAGAAAGGTAGCTTGGTGGGAAAAAAAGTTTCACACACATATAATCATCCATCACAGTGTTCTCATTGCAGCAGTTCTGAGGAAGTCACTCTAGACCCTAGATCAAATACAAAACAAAGCAGGAGCCTCCTGCATCTAGGTCTAACAGCATACTATTATCAAAGCATGTATGCATCTAATATAGATATGTTGCTCTCATTACATGCACAATATAGGGATGATCTGTGCATGCGTAATGGCTATCTATCATGTAGGGGTCTCTACCAGCCCAGTGCTGACTAGTCTAATGGTCTGGCTAACAAGTCTGAAGAAAACTCAGTCAGTGAGACACTAGATGTGAGAGGGGAGAAAAACCTAATAAATAGCGGGCTACTACCAAAAATTATAGACTCAAGAGGCATTATGTGAGAGCTTACTTGAAAAGAGAGGTGGTGTCTCTCTCTCTCTCTTCCACAGAGGCATGAGAGAGGTTCAAGGGTGCCTGCATCAGAGGAGACTGCGTGTCGTATATTACAGTGCTTCAAAAGCAGTGACAGGTGCCAACAGTGACATGTATATGCAGTTTTCATTGAATGGTTGAGAAAAATAATAAAAAATATTAGAAGAAATAGCTGTCTACCAACATATTGTCCACATTTGAGTTATTAAGGTCCATCAAAATTGACTAGTGGGCAAAACCACTTCTAAAGTAAAAAACATGCATTTGCCCTTTATTTCAGTTATTTTGCCAGCTCCCCTGCTGGGCGCTATAGAAAACACTGAGTGGCACATTGTCATCTTTCTCTCCATAATCAAGTAGAGCTACTCCTGTTCCTTGACAGAAATTGAAAAATTTGGGCACTAGTTCATCTTTCAGTACTGACATCTGCACCTATGGTGAGGCCTCTCTTTGGATTGCTCCTGGCTTAGCTCACTCTACTGCTGGATGAGTGACTGATACTCTATTTCTTTCTGCATTGTTATGCTGTTCCCAGGGTGGCAGGAGTATGGGGTTTAGAAGTCAGGACTTCCAAACTCTCACTCAGTTTAGGAAGGCAGGATGGTCTGCTGCTAATGGAGCTTGTAGGCATAGGAGATCTGTGCTTGATCCTGTTTTCCATCCTATCATTTCTATGTGATCTGAAAGGAGGTTACTGGGTGAGGCATTCTCTTAGTTTTAGTCAGGGAAAGTTTATGCATCCCATTTTATATTCGGTCCAAAACTTTATTTAGGTGTTTTAGAAACCCTGTTCAGACAATAGAGAAAGCTATGAGTCTTCTGAGAGTGATTCACCTGAACTTTATTAATCTCAAGACATAACATAGGATGAACCACCTTATTGAACTCCCTCTCTCTCCTTTATCTTGGACAACGTGGATCTTACCCTTAGTCTTTCTCTGATTTCAATTCCAAAGGGCTTTGCAGTTTTCTGTTAGTGCCTGTAGAGTACTCATATGCTTTAATAGCACTGCAGACCTCAGCTACCTGTATAATTGAATGAAATTGCTCTGCCTTTATTAATTATTTGTCAGGACACCCAGTTTTTCTAAATTAAAGTTAGTTACATTAATTTTTTTACACATAATGTATCTGAATCCAAGCAGAACTAGCCATGGGAAGGCTTTGGTTGATAGACTGCACAAATTTTTGTCTGCTGTAAAAGAACAGCAAACACAACAGAAGGACTCAAGAGTTGACACTGGACACACTTGCCCATGGAAGCAGTGGATTCAAGATTTGTACGAACAAGATGCTCCCTTTGGCAGCAGGGTGGATGAAGGACCTTTTGTAGTCCCTTCCACCCTCATTTTTTAAAGACTTAATTATTTATTTTATTTGAAAAATATTTCATTTAGTGGTCTGTGGTCTGATTTCTTCCATCTCTTAAAGTGGCATAACAAAAGCATCACTGAATGCCCTTCAGAATTAACTCTGAGGAGGAAAATTATCCCCATATGTTAAGTAAATACGACTGCAGTGCTCTCCTGGTACAGAATCAGTCAGGTGTTGGATATCTGCTTAGAAACATAAGATTAATTTCACTGAGCTTTAGACATCTCACTTATAGTTATCTAACCATAGGATAAGTCTGTAGACTTCCTATGGGGAGGCAGAAGCACCTCCAGATTGATCCCATTGTAAGACAAGTTTCTAAAATGGTTGAGACACATCTCCCTGGAGGTGCCTGTCTGTCAACTGAATATAGAGAGAGGCTAGACAGCTATCTTAGACCTAGACAACTCACTTTTACACTTCTGAAGTTAGATTAAGTGGAACAACCCCTTTAGTAAAGACTGCCATTCAGCAGTAAAGACATACAAAAGATACTTACTTTGGCAGCTGTACGGTACTTTATTTTTATGAGTCAGGAATTTAAGTTAGTGTTCCACTCACCCTTTTGCTGTTTACCTTACAAGTAATCTCCCTGCAAATTTTCTTTCCTGCTCCATTAACATTTTTTGACAGCAGATAAACTTGATAGATCTTGACATGTCTTACCACCTAGGGATATTATTCAGAACTACAGCAGCGCAGGATGCTTGGCACTTCTCATTATTAGTCCAACAGCCTTTACTTTGGCTTGTCATAGTGGAACAAGACTCAGTGTGGCAGTGTTTTATCAGTAAGAAGTGGCTTCTTATAGCTGCAGAGAGCCTTTGTCACTGATGACAGAAATACATCACAGCTCAATACGCAATGGGCAAAACTGTGTTTTACCATTAGAAGCTGTAATTGTAGAACTGGCTACGGAGTATGCAGGGTATGAGTGGTTTGCTACCGCTCCTAGAAAACCTAGTCATTCTGCCATGAGTACTAGGTGCTAACACTAATGTCAGTGCAGCAAGGGTAATCATGACAGGGAAATTCAGGGCAACATATTCTGTCTCTTTATGGCAGTAGGTATCAAATCTAAAGTTCCTCTTAGTAAGGAAGTCACACCTTCTTTGCCAATTTGTCTAAATTCAGTGTTCCCTCAAAGAACCCCAAAAGTCAATGCATCCATCATCTGCCAGAGACAGAGGACAGCATACATTTTTAATGTATGCTTCTTATTGAAGTCCTTTAATTCCATGTGTCCAAGACTTGGGCCACAATGTAATGGTGACACTCATCACAGCCAATGTCAACCTTCTGTAATTTATACTCATCCTCTAAAATGGTTGTCCAGACTCCTTCTGTGTTGAACAGACATCCAGAGAGTGGTTAATTCTGTGTTTGAGTAAGCATATAAAATACGTGGGATTCATTACTCCTGGAGATCCTGTCTGGTTTTAATGATTAGCGAGGTCGTGATCTGTAGCTTTGAAAAACCTAAAACTTGGTGACTTAAATCCTACCCTAAATGTGCAGAGATATAAATGGTCTGTAACTTTAAGATTCTTGTACTTTAAAGCAGGTTGTACTTAATGCTATAAAATTCTTAAAATCTAGGAGAACATTGTGGAAGTTTGGGTCGAATATAGGAAGTGTGGTATTTACTATTACTACCTAACTCCTTCCCTACCTGCCCCAGTTACATTTTCAACATGTCACAACCCATGTTTTTCTGGTTAAGATCTTTGCCAAAAGAGAGAGAAAGAATGATGGAAAGGAAATTCACAAGAGTATTTCAGGCTAGAATATTGATGGCCTAATTCTTCCCTGATTTTGAGATCTCCTCTGTCAGATGGATATATTGTACATCATGCTGACAGCCAACCTTCTGCTTCCACCAAATTCCTAACAGTGAGAGAAAAACTAGCGATGCAGCCCCATTGCTCTATTCAGCTGTAGATTTGGAATTGTCAACAGGTCTGTTCATCACTAACAAGGTGTCAGTAAAAGACCCCTAAAAGAGTTAAATTTGTTTCTTTATGAAACAAGATAAAAGCAAAAGGCCTGATTCTTACCTACAGAGACTCATCAGAGTGCTGGTGGAAAATTAACAGCAAGGAGGGGGACAGGAAGACACTGCCCCTCTCTGTAGGCTCTGTTCTGTACACTGGCAGAGCTGGGTGAGGAAATATCTCCACTGCAGTTCAAGTGTGGGCCTAGGAGAAGATGTAACCTGAGTGGTTGGATCTGAGCATTGCTAACCCTAGGTTCAAAGATGTCCACAGCAAATGGGGAAATGCTAAACCATTAGAGTGGAGGGTTCGATCTGGCCTGTGCCTCCTGCATTCAAGGCAGTACTTGCATGAGCTTTCTTTCTAAGACTTAGAGTTCCTGTGCTAGCACTTGCAGATAATCAGCATGGCCAGGGCTCAATATGGGTTCAGGCACTTGCTTGGCCAGTGTGGAAACCTGCTATGACTGGAAAAAGCCATGCCCTTCTCAAACAGGGAAGTAGCAACTGCTGCTTATCTAGACATCCTTGCTTCTCACTGTCAGTATCTCTGTGACCAAAGAGTCAAGGATTTGGTGATTTTATCCAGTTTCAGAGCAGAGGCACGCAGCAGTCTAGCAGTATCTTCCCCAGAAATCTTTTGCATCTAGACATGTCAGACTTAAGTAGGTGAGACAGTAAGAAAACACCAGCTGCAGACTCCCATAGCTCTCAAGAGTTTACTATTTTGTCTTGGAAGTAGGTGCTTAATGGAAATGTAGCCTATAGCCCAACGAAGAAAATGAAAGCAAACCCTCTTCTCTCCTCATTCCCCTTTCCCAGTAAAAGTCTTTTGAAATATTGCCATGGTACTGCTTAAAAGGTCTCCACAGTGCTGTGATTTGAATGTCAGCAGATAATTAGTACATTTAATTACATGCAGAGAGCAAATATATCTGGGTGACACATAAACAGTGAGATTCTGTGTCCCTTGTATGCAGAACTGCCTGTAAATCTTGTATTAGGAGATGGATACTGAGTCAGGAAGGCTTGCAAACAGAAAGATGAGGAGAGTAGAGAAAGCAGGGTGTTGTATCCAAAGAGGGAGGGGAAAGGAGTTCAGCTCTCACTGACAAAACCCAAAAATGTTTCAAAAGTGAAATTGTTAATGGAGGAGGACAAAGTTATGTCCCTTGAGGATCCCTAAATGGATCAATTTTTTATCAGTCAAAGGAAGGATGGGATGTGTCAGGGTAAAAAACCAGACAGGGTTGGGGGTGGAATCCCAAGAACTCTCTTATACATACTGGGTTTTGAAAAACAGTGCAAGTCTCCTTATTGCTCTGATTCTCCCTTTTTTTCTGCCTAACCCATACCTACAGATCTCATGGTGGCAAGGGTGGATGGTGGGCAAGTCGGCCTGTGTAAGTGGCCCACAGGCCTGGGGGGCTTCTCTGCTGAAAGCAGAGCATGTCTTGGCAGTCAGCATGATGGCCTCTGGGAAGCAGGGTCAGTCTCAGGCTCCGGATGCTGCCAATCTGAAAGGTTTTGTCTCAGTAGACAGGGCTGTGAATCATGTAGTACAATGATGAACATTGCATCACACTGCAATGGAACTGGAAGCAGACATCTGATTTGTCATCAGATCTAGCAGCTGGAATATAGACTTCTCCCATCTTCTGTCTAATCCTACTGACAAAATTTGTCAGTGTCCCTAAGCTATATGACACCTACTGCTGGGTTTAGGCAAGCAAAGCAGATGAAGATGTCCCTGCCCATGGCAGAGGGGTTGGAACTAGATGATCTTTAAGGTCCCTTCCAACCCAAACCATTCTATGATTCTATGATTGCCTATGGCAATAAACCAATGAGAGCTGGCAGAAGCACTGACTCTTCCTTCCTTAGCCCAGTGGAGCAAGCCCCAACAGGTGTGGGTTGTTGGGTACTGCTGGGCCTCTATGTCCCATGCCTCCTTCACTGGGAAAACATGCTCCTGTTACTGGGCAGGAAGACTTGATAAATAGAAACTAGAGGAGTGGTCTGGAGGGTGGTCCAAGGCCACATTAATGGAGTGTGTTGGAAGAGGTAAACGAGTCACTATATAATCCTACTATTCAGGAAAGGTGGAAACGCACAGTTGCAAGAAGTTTGGCTTAGTGTGTTATATGGGATTTGCAGATCTAATTGGGCACAAGATACCAGAAGGCAGAAGGCTGTTTATTTCCTCCACTGTAGTAGCAGAAATCCTTTGCTGTTGTGATACTCAGAGACCTTTGGTAGCATACAGTGCACATTTAGATGAAATAATATATCCCATAGCCTTTAAACTAGGTACAAAAGAGCTTAAAGACAGAGGATGCGAATACAGTGTACATTGTAATTAACATTGTGGGTATATAAAAAGATGCAAGAAAAGAATATATCAAATTACAGAAGCTGAGTGAGAAGAGAGAAGCACAGGTTGCAGAACATTTTTCTGTTTCGTTTTTGACCGTATTTGAAGAAATTAAAAACATTTTTACTCAAGATTAAAAGCTGGCTCTTCCTCAGTCTTTCACAGGGCTGAATTTTACGGAAAATTACTGATGCAGAAAAGAGGAATAAGCAGCACCTAGAGTCATCAGGAAATAAAGATTTGCCAGTGAGTTTGCAACACATGAGTTTTGGGCTTTTTTTTAAGTAAATCTGCAGAAGACACAGAGACAGAGGATCAAAGATTTAAGCATTTTAAAGTCCTGAGAATCCAGCATGTATATATGCACGTATTTATATCTTTATACATATATATTTTTTTGCAAATACTTTTAGAATTGAGTTTGAGGATATTTCTGATTTTGGGGATGAAGAGGCTAATGTTTTAACATAACACATATTCTTCAGTTAAAACGTAGCTTCTGAGATAATAGGTCAGAAACTGATTTATCTTAAGAGAAATGACTCATAATGATGGGACTCAAAGATCCTAGTCTTTGAGAAAATATTAGATGTTGTCCATTCTGATAAAAGCTATGAGTTGACAAAAGTCAGGCAGATCAAATGAAAAATAATGTCCAGTGTTAGTGTAAAAGGAAAACTAGAGGAAAAAAGATCAAAAATAAACACAACATGCAGAGTAGAGAGGTATTTTATCGTTTTCTTGCTCTTTTGTCATGAAGTCAATGTAAAGAACACATCAACCTGGCAAAATATTTTTTTGCAAGCAGGGTAAATTCCCAATCATTTCATTGAATAGGGAGAATTCTAAGTAGAGGATGAAATTGTCAAGCTACAGAGGAAATTATATATGTACTCACTACCTATCACAGTGGATATGTAGAGATATAGATATAGATACAGTGGATATATAGTGCAAGAAGGAAACACAAGGACACAAGGGATTCATTGTCTTTGTACACACAATATTTTATTATTTAATTTCACACATAATTTACTGTTTCCCAGGAAGGAGAAATGAGCCCCTCTACATGTGTGAAAAATGACTGTACAGATGCACTTAGCATATCCTAAATCATCACACATGGTTTGAATAGAAGAAAGTAAACCTTTCCAGGAAAAAAAAAANAAAAGGAGAAAGAAAGAAAAAAAGAAAAAATACCCAATAACTCATTTTAAGCAACTGTATTCTGACTATTTTGAACAAAATAATCATTCAGGCTAAGATACCAAGAATCATGGATCAAACCCAGTCAAAGGGCATCATTTTCAAGGCATTTTTGAGAATTTGATAGTTTCTGCCACTGGAAATCAGAGGAGTTCGATGTTTAGTGATTTCTCAGCTTCTCTAAAGACTCCCTTGAAATATATATTTTGGCTGCCAATAAGTTGGGCTATTTTTTTTACTAATACTGAATGGCAAGTCCCAGCAGAAACAGGTGTCATCATTAACACAGGCAAGCTACAAGCTCTCATCACTAACTGACTGTAATTAAAGCTGTTTGAAAACTGATAATCTTCAATGGAGACTGAGGCTGGGTCAAGAACTTTTCACAGCCCTGGCTGGTGCTTTCTTTTACCATGTAGCTGCAATGTCCTGACATTTGGATGACAGCCTTCTTTTGTTAGCCAGGAAGAGTACTGAAACCTCCTATGCAATAATACAGTTATCCACTGTGCTTAACACATTATGTGTTCATTTCTACTATCACTTGCCCTCCTAATTAGAGAGGCAGATGTTGCAAAGGAAGGTTTGGGAGCAGTAGAAAATGGCACATATTTTGATGGTATTAAGCAGTAAAACCTCATGCAAGAAGATGCAATATATGACAACTCACAGTGTGTGTTGTAGTCAAAAATGTCCCTGAACTTTAGGAGAAGAGATAAGTTTCCTGGTCAAACTATAAAGCTGTGGTACGGTGTCTCATCTGGACCAAAACTGATGTGTAGGATACAACACTTAACAGAGGGACATTTCACTAGAAGTCTGTGGAAATTTGGGTGAGGTGTAGAGAGGTCTTGATTTAGCAGGGACTGTAAGCACTTGTGACTGTTTCTGAACCATGAAGCTGCGAAGCTGGAGTTTGTATTTTACCTAGGGGCTTTGTGTAAACCCTGTGATTTGAACAGAAGTCATTTGAAATCCTGGATTGGGATAAACATCTGTTGCTCCATTCTTCTCTTGTTATGCTGATGTGATTTCAGTGATAAATAGGTTGTTGCCACCTCTGGTGGCAATAAGTCAGCTTTAGGTCAGGCGTACAGAGAGAGGCAATTTCATGAAGGAGCAGCAGAGCAACAGGACATTATTTCTGTCTGCCTCTAGATCAAGCGTCCTATTTGGTAAAAGAAAAGCAGCAAACTTGGCTTAGTCGTGTGGGTTGACTGGAACTGTGGGAGTCCATTCCAAGGTTGAAGTTTGTAAGATAAAAGCCCATTAAATCATGTTGCACGTAATTCTCATCTTTATCATGGAAAACAGAACCTAAAAGAAGGTGGTTTCGTCTTCCATACACTACAAGCTGGTTTTGTCAGTTGGCGGCACTGAACTAGAAAGTGCTTTTGCTTTTCCGTGTTTGATTTCCAGGTGTTTCTCTTGGTCTCTACACACATTCATGGGGAAAGACTATGTCCTATCTCTCACTAGTAATGTCCCACTATGTGCAATGATAGCCATACTCATAAGATGCGAAGAGTGTTCAGCTTGCATTTCAAAGGGAAGAGAACAGATCTACTATTCCCTCTCCTGTCCGTTGGCTCCCTACCAATGATTAATTTGAGCAGGTCAGCAAAGAATGCAACATCGATGACTTCAAGGGTTTTACAGATCTCTGGTACAAATCTTGTATCTCAACTCCAGCAGTTTCATACCCATATGTCTAGATTTATCATGAAACTAGGGATTCAGAGATTGGTGATATTTGTAAAAGAACTTCAGTAAAATTTAACAGAATCCTATTCTGTGTTTATTTTCATGTAATATTCTAACACAGGTTTTCATTGCAAATAACAGAAGAGCTTCTCTTTTAACGGAGCTGTTAGCCACAATCACTGTCCTTGGAAACAAATTATCAAGCAAGCTATTGTCTGTAATCTACCAAAGACTTAGAGAAGTCTTCCAACAGAGAAAGTAATTTATTTGAAAAACAAACAAGCCACATGCATGTAAAAATTTCACTAGCAACTTGTTGTGGTTTTGGACAAATTGGCCAATGGCCGGCAACAGATGCTCCCCCCTAACCTATTGAAGAGGAGGAAGAAAGATATAGAGATTTAAGAGTTTAGAAGAAACTAAACTACTTTAATGAAATATTAATAATAAAATAAAAGCAATAAAATAGATGCAGTATATACAAAACTATATTAAACTCCCAGGATGACATCACCAACAGGCACTGGAGAAGACCCAGGCTGGACTCAGCGATGGGTGGGAACTGGATTCCACAGCTGGAGTCAGGAACCCACAGATTAGGATCAAAGGTAGATGAACAGACAGGGTCCTCCTAAGACATTGGCCACTGAAGAAAAAGCCTGACCATTTGATCCCTCAGCTTTTATACTGACCATGGAGCAGATGGGATGGAATAACCCCGATGGTCAATTTGGGGTCACCTGTCCTGTCTACTCCTCCCTGCAGGTGGGACCCCTCTACGCTTTTCCGTTTCTGACTCTCCAGTGGGGCAAATAATGAAATTAACTGACCTTGGTTGTTATAGCAATAAGTATAAGCAAGAGCCTCCCTATGTACCATTCCTTGGCACAAATTGCAAACATTGGTCTTATCACTCTGAGAACAAACCATTTTCAGCACAACATGCTGTTAATTTCAGAGAATTAGAAGAGGCCTAGTTAAGAGGTAAAATTACTGAGCAGAAATTTGGTTCTGTTTTACTTCAAACCAGAACACAACTTCAGCAGGAAAGACAAAACACATCATTTCAGCTTTCTTTTTTCCATTTTGATAATCCTAAAAGATTTTCTTTGAATGATTACATGCAGATGATTATATGAAAGAATAATTAGACTAATAGTTTGATGTTCTTGAAAACAATTTCGTCATCCTAATCTAAGATTAGACATTTTAATTTTGATGAAAAACATGACACTTTGGCTTCTACTCTAGTCTGGGATAATAACGGGATTTGGAGTCTGGAATTCCTTGCAGAGTGAAAATGTGATTTCCTAATCAGTTCTACTTCTTCAAAGGCAGGATAAATAGTAATTAGCTTAATTTACAGCACAGAAAATGAGGTCAGATATTGGGAAAATCTTCCTCCTGATACTCGTGGCTGATATGCTGAGAAGTGGAGTATCTGGTGACAGGAGTTTCTAAAATGGGTTTTAAGAAACATGTGAGTGAATCCAGATACAGTTAATTCTGTCCTGGATTCAAGGGGACAGTCTACGTGACCTCTTGAAGTCCTTGCTTTCCTTCACATCTGTGACTAACCATTGTCACTGCCACAACTATTGCATGACAAAATCAGGTTAGAGGGGAAGGAGTATTTGTATGTGAAGCCATAAGCAATTTCAAAGATTCAGGGAACCATTCTCTAATGACTTCTTTGGGCAGATTTGTCCATTATACTAATCAAATCCATTGGTTTAGGTTATTTTATTTTTCTTCTCATAAGTTAAAGAGCAAGGAACACAATCAGATTTACAATGCTGCTTTCCTGATTAGACATCTGTGTTCCAAGCTCTTTTACATTCAGGACATTGATATTGGTAAAATTGATAATGAATTATGCTCCTTGAGGCCATGGTTAATTAAATTGGCTACCCTTTTGTATTCAGCATGGGCAGCTGGGGAGTTAGACTGCTTAAATTGATGAGTCCTACTTTGAGCAAATCCCTAATGGACAGGCAGTCCTGCTGTCAGACAGTCATGCAACTTAGATCACAAAGATCCTGCATTTTTTCAAACTGTTCACCATCCTTCAAGATAAGAAGTTCCAGGAGGAGAACTTGTTAAACGCATTTGTTAAAATATAATCTGTCTGTGGGATAAGGAAAGTCACAAAAGTGAATTGGAGGTCTTTACCAACCTGTGTTTCTGGTAAAATAGTATTAAAAAGGTCACACTGTCTCCTTTTATACAGTCAGCAAACACTTGGGTCTTTAGCAATAGGTGTTATTGCAAGGCAGTCAGGAAAGCATTAGTTTTATTAATATTCTCACCTTTCATTGGGATTAATATGATGGAAATTCCAGAGGAGCATGGGGAAAGGTTGCCATGACTGGAGCACATTCAGGATTAAAGCTGTCCAAAGACCATTCTTGTTGAAATATTATCCATCCCCCTTTCCTGTACAAGTCACAGCAACCACTCTGAAGGAAAACGTGCTACTAAACACATACGAAAATATGGTGTACCTTTATGCCAGCTGCTCCTTCAAGAAGCAGCTAAGTAACAAATAAAACCAAATATATAATAAAACCAAAGATAGACTGTCTTAGAGGCAGAAGAGTTGTAGCAAAACTTTGTGGGTTTTATACTGTTTGAAGCTCACTGTACTTCTTATAAAGAGTTCCCAGTTACCAGTGACCTGGCAGAACAACCCTGCACAGGACAGCAGTCATCTAAAAAGATTATTAACATTGTGGATTTATTTTCAAATGGTTGATGAACAATGCTGACAATGTTATATTCCTAGGAACAAGAGTAACTCTGATTCAGTTGTCTTGGCTGTGATTTTAAAAGGTGTCATTTAGCACATGAGCTCCCAGTCAGTGTGGTCCTGATGTCACACAGCTGCTGGATGGCACCAAACAGATTTGCAGGTGTCTTACGATGTGGGATGCAGATATGTCCATAACACGTAGCTGTCAGTCTTGCATCTGCTTATACTGAAAACTCTGATGTCAAAGTCTGGCAGTGACTTCATGGTGGTGACCACCACCTTTCTGCACTGGCAGAACAGCATGATGGGCTAATTCAGACTGGAGAAGCATAAGAGTCAAAGCAGACAGGATCACAACATCTTGCTGTTCAAGAGGGACTTTCTTTGTGATAGAAATGGGGCCCATGCGAAGCGCTTTGCTGAAAACAACGTGGCTGCTTGGTGCCCAGAGGCACAATGCTGACCTGCTTGGCAATCTCATGCCCGCTCACCACTTGGCACAAGCCATACATATCTATATGGGACTACATTGGGAAAAGTTGCCACTCAGTTATCTCAGGGAAAGGCTGTGACTGCCTTTTTACTACCTTTTGATGGCAGCTGGCATGATCCCTGTGGGCTGAGTGTCCCAGCCCTGTTCTCTTTGCTATGTGCCAGGTAGAAGGAACACTCGCAGAGTGAAAACACCAGCAAATACCTAAAAAAAATCCTTGGGTGGGCTGTCCCATAGAACAACCCTAGCACTCATTTTGTGTCCTCAGTCTCTTCCTTCTAAGTACATTGTAACGTCTTCCCTCAAAGGTGTTACCCAGATTCCCTATACATCTCCCCTATTTTCCTACCTCAGGCATACAGTTGGACATGCCCCCCTTTTTTTTTTTGTCTTTGTTCAAATCATATTCAGAATAATACATCAATACTGCTAGCTATGGAGCAGCACAAAATCTGTGTCACTGATGAAGAGCTCATCCTCTACGTTCTCATGGATCAACTTTGGGTCCTGCATTTGCCACTACAGTTTAGGGGTCCTGGTTGAACTACTTTCCAGGAGGTGGTGTGTGCCACGACAGGGAAGTGTGCATTGAAGTTAAGGACATCAGGAATTAATAATTTGGTACAGAAATAACTTTTCTTTGGTTTGAATTGACATGAAATGAAAATTATTTTCCATTTGCTTTTCCTGAAGGAAAATTGAGAAGTGTGTTGAAACTGTGACTCACTTTCTGGAGAAGTGGGTTTGTTACAAACACTTTTCTACACTTATATTTTCTTATTTGTGTACTGTATCTAGCCAACTCTGAAAAAAAAAGCGTAGGAGCAACATCACTGTCACTGTTTTTGGATTCCCTGTAATCTCCATCAGGAGACCTGTTACGCTGGAAAGGAAGAATCTATGTATGTGGGTTTTAGAGTTCAGCCTTATTTTATTTAAAGGTAATTTAAGAAAAAAAAAAAACCACTCCTATTTTCGGAAAAGTTACTGCTGGTTTTGAAATTGTGTCTGACAAAGTCCACTGTTTATCGCTTTGGTCAGTCACAAGTATAGAATGGCAAAGACCAAATTGCCAACAGCATCTTCTGTTTCACTTGTGGAAGTTAATTTGACTGACGAGCACTGATTCAGCTGAAAGGACAAGTTAAGAACTGCAAACAATTGTTCCAGTTGTGCTGCCGAGTAGCCAGCTGTACTAGAATGCCTGCTTTGGGTTGGGATGGTTTCACCTGTACTCATCATCTGTGGCTTGAAGGTTGCTCTGTATTTTGTTTTGCAGAGTGAAGTACATCCAGAATTATTTTAATATGAAACAATAAGAGCATAGGGACTTTCATGCACATGTGAGACATTTTTCCTGGCTTTTATTTTACGCGTATTTATCCAAAGTCTTCCCCAAGAACTAGGATTTTAAGAAAAATAGTAAAGACAGCAAGCTTGAAGAATTTTAAGTACAGGCCTTCTTTCTTTTTATCACTTAATAAAACAGGGCTATTAAGAGAAAAGAGAAGTCACCTTCACAGATCATCTTATCTTCATTGGTTGCAATAATACCAAGCAACATCTAGGGGCTCTTCTTAAGAACTAAGATCCAACTAAACGGGGTGGGGTGGGGGGAAACAAAAAAGGTGAGCCTCCCTCTGGAGTTCACAGTCAAGGTAATAAAATGCAGAAAGATAAGAGAGCAGGGAGGCAGCATTGCTGGCTGTAATCACAGTGTACCATTAAACTGACATTCATTTTTTTGACAGTGATTATACAGCATCAAGGCCCTTACCCCTGCCCACCAGCAAACAAGATGCTGGTGAGCAAGGAGTTTGGAGGGGACACAGCTGGGACAGACAACCCTAACTGACCAAAAGGATACCCCATACCATATAACATCGCGCTCAGCAATAAAAGCTGAGAAGAAGGGGGAAGGATGTTTGGAGAGATGGTGTTTGTCTTCCCAAGTAACCATTATGCATGATGGAGCCCTGCTTTCCTGGAGATGGCTCTAAACATCTGACTGCCAATGGGAAGCAGTAAGTGAATTCCTTGTTTTGCTTTGCTTGTGTGCACAGCTTACTTTTTAAATTGTTCATCTCAACACATAAGTTTTCATACTTTTGCCCTTCTGATTCTCTTTCCCATCCCACTAGGGGGAGCAATTGAAAAACTGTGTGGGATTTAACAACTCAAAAAATCTGAACTTTTTTTTTTAAAAATATGGTGTAAACTTTTTGGTTCTTTTCTAGAAGAAGACTGCCACTTACCAAGCTGTGCAAGTTTGGGGATTTCTTTTTCTTTAAAGAAAAGGCAGCTAAACTCTTCAAAACTCACGAAATAATTAACAACTTTCAGTGACATTCAAGTCAGAGCTAACTACTCTACATCCAGAAAGCAATCTTTATAAAGGGGAATAAAGTATGAAGGCCAACGTTTATACTGGTTTATTTCAGAGTTGCTGCTTACGTCTTCATAGGAACTTTCTGTCCCTGCTCTGGGCATTGGTCAGACATGGAATAGGAAAGGTGTAATAGTTCTTCGTGGAGTTTTTCATCAGTTCAGTAAAATTCAATGAAAATAATATTTTCAGAATGAAGTCTTATTTTGTAGTAAGGAAATCTATCTCTGCTCAAAATGAATTTACTACAAAACAAAGCTGTGGTTTTTTCCACCAGAACATGACTACTCCTCTACTGAGAGCAAAATTACAATATTGTTTACTTTTAAAGTAAGCTTATATAATAATTGTGGATGCAACATTTTGTGGTGGCATTTCAGTTCTCATAGGGTTTTTTATTTGGCTAGGAAAGACCTAGCTAGATCTGCTTTGCTATTACTGTCTATTGTGTCCTGACATAATTAAACTGTTAGACTATATACTTTGAAAAATTGGATATTTTTATATTTCCACTTTTCTCAGGTAAAGTACATATGTTTTTCAGAAATGTTGTCCCATTTCATCTCCCTGGCAAAGAATGGGCATGGAGTGGGGTTTTGTCATTCCTGTGGTCAGGACCTCTAGGGGTAAACTGAAGCCTGAGTGACTGACTTGTTTTCTCCCCATGGAAAGAACTAATTTTCTGTTACTAAACTGTAAGTTTAGATTGTATGGAGGCAGCATTATAAATGTGGGATCCTGTGGAAAAAATGACACACAGAGTAGCGTTTGTACTGGACCTGTATACTTCATCTCCCTGGCTAGATCTAAAATGGTAGTTTAGGAGCACAGAGGAAGAAGGTGTAAACTATTATGTACTGCACTTCCTGTACTTTGTTGCAGACAAGATTCCTCTGTCTTCTTCCCGCACATTCAAATGGCAGGTCTCTGCACAAGCTTTCCCCAGATCCCTTCTTTCCTTGTTGTAAATGATGTTGGAACCCTTCTTCATCTGTTATGTTTGGCACTGATTTATATATATAGATACACGTATCACATATACATAATCTTTTAAAATTGAAAACCTTTCCACAAAGCTCTCAAAATAACTTGGCTAGTTAGCCAAGACAGCTGCGTTACCTACTTACCAAAGAATACATGTAAAATATTGCAAGATAAACAATTTTATCTTTAAGCAAATGAGCCATCTACTTGTATTTTCATTTTTGCTATACAGATTTTGCTGGTAATATTTTTATGTTAATAAAATTCAGTTAAAAAAAAATAAAGTGAGAACTGATTGACTGTTTCCAATATGTCTGGAAAGATGAAGTAGAAGTTCTATATTGAATGAGAGCTACTTAACAAAAACTCATTCTGTGCATGTGCCAAAATTAGATTTAAAATGTGTATTCACTATGTTGCTTGTAGAGATAGGCACTATCAACATGTGTATCATTTTCAGGGAGAAACTTCAAGTTATTTGCTAAATGAGTTTGGCAAATAAGAGATTGAACTCTTTAGCATTTTTGTAACCAAAATGTGGGTTTGTGGCAGTATCTTGGTTTGAATTTGCTTTTGAATGTACAGGCTTTTTTCGAGCAGCATGCTGGGACATGGTAATGGCCATACTGGGTCAACTCAATCTTCCCCAGCACGTTGCCTCCAATTATTGCTAAAAAGCAGATACCTGAGGAAGTATAAGAACAAAATGATTGGATAGTGGTATTTCCTGTGAAAACTTTCCTTGCCGAGAGGCTTCTGACCCAGGTGCGGTGTTAATGCACTTCATAGGCTTGATGAGTTCCGCTATCATTTGTGTCCTTCAACCAGCATGTGCATCCAGCCCAACCACACTGTATTTTGGCAAGGCCATGAGATACCTGACTCAGCATAGGCTGTCTACACATCCCATCCACCTTGCAGAAGAAGGTGTCAGGGCCTTTCTAGGGAGGATGGGGCTTACTTGCTATTGCCATGGATGTCCCAGCACTGCACTCCTCACCTCAGGTGTGAGTGTGTTGGGGTGCGCTCCAAAGTGCAGGAGGAACACAAGATTTTCCTTTTGGGGTATCAGACCTCCTAAACCTGCACAAGAGTACTGTCCTGAGTGTAAAGAATATGAATAGTTAATCACCTCTCAAAACACTGCCAGAGCATAAAACTCTACGCAGACCTTGATGGGCAAATGAGGAGCTTAAGCTTCCTGCTAGCAAGAAAATCTACCTTAAGGTGCATAGTTTGTTTGAATTATCATCAAGAAGAGAAAGTGCAGGGATGTTTTATTTTTAAGTGACAGAAAACCTACTTTTATTTGTTAATTGAGGAGCCTCTCTGAATACTTTATCACTGCTAGCTCCTAGCACCTTTAAGCTTATTCTTGTGTGCCTCTACATCTGCAACAGATCTAAACACAAAATGAAAATCTTTTAAAAACTGTCCCCCAAAATGTACTCCAAGTTTCTTAGCACATTCCTTGAATCTCATTACTAACTTTTTCATTCATCAGTTTTCAAATACATTTTTGAAAATTTCAAATAAGAGAAAATTAGAGAACTTCCCTCACGCACACTACTGATCCTCAATGCTCCCCTATGGATTAACATAATTTTCACATGTCTAAAAACCTTTTTATTGACTGGACAGAGAAAAACTGTTTATAGGCCCATAACATAAACTTTTAATTGAGAAGGAAACACATTTAGGCACTTCGTAACTCATTAAATAATTAACATGTTTCAGCTATGTTAAAAATCAGAACTAATTACCAATATCTGCTTCGTGACCCTTGTATAGTTGTGCCTTTTCTACAAGTACTAACGATAATCTTATGGAACTTTAGTGCATACCTTCAGATAAGGGGCTAAGATGCAGCTGTGAACAATTTGAAAGCTTAATCTTATGTTCAGTCAGTGACAGCTCCTACTATTTCAGGACTCTCCTGAATCTGGCACCAGGAGTCTGGGATTTATATCTGGAGATGGATGCAATGGGTGATGTCTTATAGCTGTGTCTATAAGTCCTAGCAGTCTTCAGGCACTTGATGCAACTTCCCCATTGATTGTTATTTTTTTTCTCTAGAGACCTTGTTTGCAGAAAAGTGTGGGAAAATTAAAGAGAGAGCCTATTTCATGTGTATCAAGAGACTGGCTTAAAGATGGTGCTTAATGCAGTTCAGATAGGAAACCAGTTAGTGATGAAACCAAGACAGGAGTTCAGTACGGACAGCCTGGACCTACCTAGGTGAGCTGTGCATCTGCAGCTGCATTCCAAGATATAGTGTGGCTTATTTCATCAGCTAATGCAAACAGATTTAATGCTTCCTCCTGAAACATCCCCACTGGCATGAAATGAAGGGTCAGTAGAAGGAGAGGAAAGACCCTTGAGTCCAGATATCAGTGGATACAAGCAGGGCATTATAGAAATTTTTCAGGCAGACAAAAGTGCAGGGTGGGCCTGCCCATAGCTCATTGGTCCATCAGCTTTTTCCCTTCCAGCAGAGAAGACATGCAGACATGGCTGTTGCAGAACCATAGGCTATGGTGTTCTCTATGTGGGAGCATTATTGCATGATAATGCAATGCAATATGATAGGACATTCTCTGGCACAGTAAACCACTTTGTCCTGACAGGGTGTGCATCACAACCCCAAATGATGTGCTTTTTCCCTTCCAGCCTGTCCACACTAGCGTAATCTTTGCTGGAAGATGTCAACCACATCATTCTGATTCAAGCCCAAATTTAAGATACCATGTCTAATCTAGAAATGTACTAATGGGGTGTAAAAGTTTCTAAGGGAACAATAGGTTAGCAGGTAAAGAACAACATGAATAACTATTGTTTGTGCTATGGTCTGGGTAGCTTGGGACAGCAGAATGGGAAATGCATATATCCATTATTGTGGAAACCTTTTTGTCCTATCAGGGCACATAAAAGCTCTAGTTATGGTCAGAGTTCCTGTTCTGCTAGTTAGTGTAAAGTTGTGGAGTGAAAAGATGATGTTTTTGAAACAGACTGATCACAGGGTGCCCAGCTGCCTTTAAGGACGTCATTAAAGTAAGTCATAGTATTGTTTTATTGATGGTAGTAACCATTTATTGTCTCTTCTAAACCATATTGGTACAGCTAAAACTACCTAACTTCCAAAGGAAGCAACGAGGGAAATATTTATAGTTATGTCAGAAAAGGAACTTCTGCACCAGTCAACCTTGCCACAATCAAGAAAAGCCAGACCTCCTATGTCTCAATGTCATAACTAACCTGGAGCAACAGAGCTCCTTGGCCTTGGATTTCCTGTTTGTGAAAAAGGGATTGTGACACTTACCTAGTGATATATAACAGCATGAATATTTGAAATCATGTGCGCCTGACTTTCCACTATCTCCTTACCCTGTACGTTACCTTTAGCACAATGTACCTTACCTACACCCTCCTTACCATTTCTTTGGCATAATTTCCATGAAGAATAACATTTCAGATATCTTTTCAAGTATGGTGTACCAGTGTGATGGTCTAATTCCTTATGGAAATAAAAACGTGTTATGAGACAAGGCAGATACACGGGCCATGTCTGGACAGGATGCTACAGTCATGTTGATTATCTCAAAGCAATTGACAGTCAAGGGACCAAAAGCTGAAATACCATCAGGAAAAAGCTGTTACATTTCTGTTTCTTCATCAGAGTTTCCTTTTTTCTTTTACTTGTCCAGATAAACAAGAGTGCTGCAGTGACAAGAGCTCACCAGAATCATGTCATAAGGCTGCAAACTCCTCCAGAGTCTCACCACCACAGATGAGACAAATGGCCTCAGTCTGACCCTTGGAAGAGCAAGTAGAAGACAGAAGACACTTTTCTCACAAATCGTAGCCATCATCACAGATCCTTTTCAAATAAAGCTGGACTGCAGCAGAACTGATAGTGTCTCAGGGAGCTCAGGGAATCAATAAAGGCAGCAGGAAAAGGAAAACGCATACTGCTGTAGCTTTTAAATAAGAATTGATTTTTATCCATTGTCCAGTCCCATGGCAAAGGAGCAAGCTAATCACTTCAAACCAAGGATAGAAGGGAGACTAATTCTCTGTCTCAGAAAAGGACAGGAGCTCAGTAAAAGGTCAATGAGAAGACCAATGATGCATAAAAAGATCTTTTTTTACTTGATTTCCTGACAAAGAAAGTGGAGTTGGGCCACGCATCTGTATGGCTTTGCTCCAACATTGTTGCTTGGGATTGCAATGAAACCAGGGTGCGCTATCAAAGGAAAAAAAAAAAAAATGCAACAAACCAAACATGTACATGCATTCCTCAGGGATTTACTGGAATAAGGAGAGTTTGCAACATTTGCAAGCAGAGACCTCTGCCTCTCTTGGGAGAAGCCCTGGAAATACCAGCAGCTCTGTGTTTGGCAATAGTCATCACCATGGATGATAGAGCTTTGTAGGGGTCCTCAGTACCCCATCTTGATACTGCCTCATCAGCACCTCTGAAAGAAGCTTTTTCTCCAGCCCGTTCCTTGTGGTATGCCAGTTCTCCCACATGATGAGCAGCCTAGATGGACAAAAAAGCTGTTTCCTTCTTCAGGGTAGACAGATTAAGCGTAAACACCAAACACAGCCTTTGGTTTGTTCCTTTGAGTAAGCTTCACATATCCCTAAAACTCATTGCATTTTTCCATAATTGCACACTAATCGTCATGATTAAAACAAATACCATCAGTCCAGCTTTGCTTGCCTACATGTAACAATACTGAGTTTCCCTAATGCNTGGAAGGGAGTTGATTTTCACTGCAGCAGAGTCAAAGGACTAAAATTACTTATTTAGCTCCATTGCACTGGATCTGTGGTGTGGTGTGTGCAGGTGCTCCAAGGAGTGCTGGTGCGGAACCGAGGCTAGGAAGAATCTTAATGACATTCACGAGCTTCTGAGTTTGTGTCAGTTCAAAACCCATCAGAGAAGTTCTCTGAAGCTCAGAAATCAAGTGGTGTTCATTTGCAGTCTATATATTGGTGTACTTTCCTCGTACCACAGCAGCATCAATCTTCATGTGTGATGAAGATGGTGGTCTCATTCCTCAGGAATCCATGAAAGAGAAGCGCACATTATCCATGCAGGAACTTACTGGAAACTTGTAGAGCTGTATGAGTTGCATCTGGCTTTTAGATTGGCTGCAGAATAACCCTTGTTGAGGAGAAGAGAGAAGACACTGTTCTACTGAACGGAATTTCTAAAAGTTTATAGCGTTGGTGGTGTGGCTTTTAACCACGTCTGAACACCTCCTCAGCCCCACATTCTTTTTTTCATGGCTCCCAAATCCTTGATCTCTCAGCTGGGAGCAACCAGCATGTTCAGTGCAACTTTCAGTACCTTGCAGTGTGCCTTTGCAGTTCCCACATCCTTTTTGTTTAGCCTTCTTAGTTTGCTAATATTTAAAGAAAAGAAAAAAATGCCAGTTGAAACTGTTTCTTCAGCAAACATCCATAAGAACATTTCCAAATGTGACTCTTTCCCTGCTGGATGCTGGTCTTTATGTGCTAGAGTTTCCAAGTGAATTCTGCCTTAAACTAATGACTAGTCTCCCTGAAATGTGGATTTGGGGCAAAAAATGTGAAAGGTCCAAATCATGCCAATGTAACTTGAGTTTCACAGGTGGGAGCTGTGAGTTCCATGACTGTGCTGTGAAGACACTGCTGTGAGAAATATTTCTGAAGGAACGCATGGTTTATAATAGGTGTGATGAGTTTGTGTCAGTCAAAACCTATCAGAGAAATTCTCAGAAGCTCAGAATTCAGGTTGTGTTCCTCAGCAGTCTGTCTATTGGCATGCTTTCCTCCTATCACAGTGGCATCAATCTTTATTTCTTCTCAAAATTATTAATGGATGTGCAAGAGTTTGTGGGTCCTTCAAAATTGTCTGTTCAGCTGGGTACCAGCCAGCACTCTGTCAGAAATTCTTGCTACACATTGTAGTCAGTTGCGAAAGGTTTAGATGTGGGGAAAGGAATGCAAGGTGTGCAGTCAGAGAATCAGATCCAAGTACAGCTCTTGTGGGTTTGCTGCAAATTGATTATTTTGCTGTGTTGCCTGTTCTATACAGGCATATTGGGGGTTTTTTGATTGAAAAAATAAAGTACATCTAGTGCAGTGATAAAACAAATGGTTAAAAAAATTGCAAGCAGATCCTGAAGATGCACAGGAAGATTAAGGGACATGTTTCTCAACCCATGACATGCACAGCAATATACAGTAGACGAATTATGTTTCCAACATATTTATTGCAGGAGTCATCTTCTGGTTTCTGGTTATGATAACACTTTTGTACTGTGGCAAACAACACTATAAGCATGGTTTCTGCTCTCAGAGGTGAGTTCGGTCTTGTTAGACTTATAAAAAGCCCTAGTGACCATCAGTGGCCATTCAGGGGTGCTTGAATACAAGATTCAGCTCCTGATTCAGCTCCTGTTGGACCCACTTTCTTCACTTTTCTTTAGAAAATGTACAGCCCATTGATTTCAGACCTGTGATTTAGAACAATTCATGGACCTGCAAACTCATACACATTTGGTGAAATATCTAAATACATGTTTATAGTACTACTTCTATTTGCTACAATTCAGTATTTTCTGGGTTAACTTGATAAATAATGCTACAAATGAAGACGGCAGATCCTACAGAGACCTCTATAACTTCAACTATGATGGGTAGTCTCACAGAAACAACTGAGACAAGGCAGTTTACAAAGTTAATGTCGTCAAGTCGAAACATGGGATTACATGGGTTTTGTGAGAAAGTGAAGATTCTGTTGATAGGATAATAGAGGATCATGTGAAAATGGAGGTAGCATTTAGTCTTAACATGGGTTTTCTGCATTATTTACCTGCCACAAGACTCCAAATCAAGCAGGCACCAATGTTAGACTACTGTGTTTTGTCAAGGTTTATGCTAAAATATTTTGGCCTTTTAATATTTTTGTAGATTAACTATATAGATTTGATATGCCAATTATGAAGAACAGATTTATTTTTTTTTTCAAGGAGCACAGAGTCTTTTGCTGATATAACATCAAATATTTTTCCAAAGAGACCAGATCCTAGCAATGTCCCAAAGAGTTCATGCTCTTTGTGGGTGCTGTTTACAGATGCTTTACAACTCTACCTGTATTTCTTGTAGGAAAAAAAACCCTACTTTTTGACAGGTGTAACATTTTCCCTGTTTTTTTCAGTCACCTCTCAGCCACGCAAGATTTTGTCATTAGTGTGACTAAGTAGGAGGCACAAAGCATAGTGCTTGATGATGCCATGAGTGTGATGTAAGTTTTGAAATGATCCATGAAAGCAGGTTTCCCTAGGGCATGAACCAACCAGAGCATCTGAGTTCAGAGGCAGAGTGCTGTTTTTCTTGCTTCTTTCCTTGTTCAAACAAACTTAGGAAAAGGGAACATCCTTATACATACAAGTTTTAAGACTGCTTCTATTGTCTGAGTGAAAGAGAAAAGATAAAAACAACCAATCTGATGACGACTGCGGCATCTTTTTCTCTGTGTATTGAACAAATTGCTGACATAGATCATCTGACACCCATATGATACATAGATCTGATGAAACCCTGGCAAATTGGGCAGTCCTGATGGATTCAGTGTTTAAGGGGATGAGGACACGCAGGTGAAATAAGGATCAGCTTCAGGTAAATTTTCGAACCCTTATTTGCAACTACTCTGACCAGCAACTACTCTGTCCTCAACAATGCTGGCTACAAGCTTTGCCATAATGACTGTCAAATCAATCCAAGATCTCTGATATAATTATCAAAAAATATGTTCCACTAATGAGTGGACAACCTGTATATTCACCGAGGGGCTACAGGGAATACTACGCCTCTACTATTGGTCAGAAATGTCAGTTTCACTGTAAGTACCTAGAGGATTTGTGTCATGTTTCAAGCTGTCCTAGGCAAATCTTAGAGCCTACTTGCCACCAAATGTGGCATTAGAATTTTATTTTTCTTGGGATTGCTGTCCAGATTACCAATAATTGATTAAATACTGCCTTGTGTTTCCAAAGTGGAGTGAATGAAAGACTGTAGTAGCCCTTAGTAGGCTACTGTAATTTATTTTTTTATCTGAACCTGAACTGACTGTCATTTATAAACAGCCTCAGCAATTCTGCCACCACTGCCTCTATCAAAGCACTGAGATTCATTGGCATACCTGTATAAAAATTATCAAGTTTTTAGAAATTAGCAAAGTCCTCTCTTATAACTCTCCTCATTAAAAGTGATGGCTAGGCTTGTATTAAAAATCCCAGATATTTTATGACCAGCTCCCTATGGAAAAGACTACTCTGAATTTTGGGGACAGGGTGGGTTTTTTGGGGGAATCCTCACAGAAAGCATGTTCCATCAGTATCAGCAACCAGAAGAAAAATATTCTGTGTGGAGATAAATCTGTCACAAAGCTGTCACAGCTGACAGCCATTTTTGTTGATATTATTCTGTCTAGTTTGGTATCTTTTGTGACTGGAGTGTGTCTCTCATAGTTGTTTGCAAAAAGCTTCTCTGTCCTGTAAAAAAAATTAGAGGCAATCACAGTCTAACTTTGTGAGCGGAAGTATGCCAGCCAAGACATAGCTTTTATGGCAGAAAAAAAAAAAAAAATAGATAATGAAAAGGAACTATAGGCCTTCTGGACTAGCTCTACAAAGTAATTGTTCTTCCCTTATAATGGGAAATGCTATGGAACCGGCAGTTTTGGTCACAGCTTTTTCTTTGCATTTGTTCAATGAACTAACCCAATGTTACATGATTGACGGTTTTGATTACTCAGTGATGATAATTTATATGTTCAGCAAACCAGTTCATAAACTGACAGATAATCAACCAATTCATTAAAAATCAGCATGTTTGCCACCAGAGTTCTGTTGACTAAATTAAACATAACTAGTAATTTGATTAGACAACCAATTACATAGAATTAAAAGCAAGCAAACAAAAAAGAAGCTGCTTCAAATGATGTATCCATTTTTAAAGCCAGGAGGAATAATTTTCACCAGTTAAGCCTAACTGAAGACAAATGATACTGCTTTGAAGTATGTGAGAACAAGACACTGCAACTATAAGGAAAATGTTTAAAGGTCTCATGGGCATGGTACCACACAGTCTTTGACTTAAGATTTCTTTGTTAGCAACAAAAAGCGGGTCAATTAATTCCAAATATAGTTAGTGAATGATGAAATGCCACCATATTGTTTTGTAACCATTTTGGATTATGAGCACTCAGGTGCCACCTCTGCTAAATAGAGCTGGGAGTGGGGGATGAACCAAACAGAAGGTTAAGGTGCCCTATTCTGATGCTCACCAGGACTGGTGTTGGTGCCAGTGTATGTAAGGAATTAGTTTATGACACAACTTTGCAGACCCTTTGCAGAACTGCTTATGGTTGTTGAACGTTGGCCTTGGCCAATGCATTGCTCATTAAATTTCTTTATGTTTAAGCACAAATGTGGTCAAAGAGTACAATAAAAATTACCTAGCACATAAAATAGATAACTGAATCTTTGAGATCAGTTAAAATCTATTTGTCATGGCCCTTAGTATACGCAGGAACTTACAAAATAAGCATTTGCATTACTTAGCACACATCTAATTACTGAAAATTATTGCATGAAAGACACACTATAAGCAAGGATAGATGACATGTTATCTTTTTGTAACCTGGACAAACTGTTGACTCAAACCTGTGCCAGCACTCTGTAAACAGCAATTTTTTCTGGAGTTGTTCAGCCTACTACACAAATAGGAAACCACATCACTTACTCAAAGGGAGAGGAAGAGGTTGTGCTCTGTACCAGAGGGTGCTAGGGCTCAATGGTTTTAATTTGTTCACCTAAAAACTCCTCAGAATTTAAAAAGTGTTTTAAACATGTTTTTGGTTTGGGATATATATCTCGTTAGCAGTGTTAAATCTTTGACACCTAATTGTATAGCAGTTTGACCTGTTCTTCCTTTTGCAGTTGGTGTGTTCTGAATTAAAGCATTGTATCCATTGTTTAATGCATGAGCTGAGAAATTTCTAATCTAATATTCATTGAAAGCCTTTGACTGTCCTAGCAAGTTAATTAGTCCTGAAATACTGATGGCAGAGGCGGCACTCCCTGAGACTGCGAGGGTAATGGTCTTTACCTGGAAAAGCCAAAGGTGCCAAGAGCAGAGTAGGGATTGCACATTCATTAGGTAAATTCTGTATTTCCTCTGCTCAGAACCAACTACTTGGACCATCAGGTGTGGATCAAACAGCAGTGCTCTATCAGCTTTATTTTACAACATGCAGAAGCATATTAATGATGTTATCTTGCTAACTTGCTATTCCTGAAAATATTTCTAGTGTGCTAGTCCCACATTTACAGTTATCTTTTCTCAGGCAGCAGATGTGCCTCACCCTAGCAGCACAGTTCTGAGCTGCAAGAGCAAACCTGCGTCCTTCACACAACCATTGTGGCAGTAGAGTTTGTTTTGTGTTTGGTACTGATGAGTCATTTGAAAAAGGAAAACAAAAGATTGTTGTCATATCTGTTTCTCCTTCAAAACATAGTCACTCATTTCTGACTCACCTCTACCTATTTTTACATTAAAATGCTGTTCAAAAAGCATTTACTGAATTAGCGAAGACAATAAATCTGTTTTCTGACAATTGTTGAAAATCACAAACTGACACATTGTGTATATGTCTTCCAAATTAAAACTGTGTACACTCCCGGCTTCCTTTATCTAGCTATTTATTGTATTCACAAATCAGGTCTATGTATGGCTTATATTTGACTGGTCACTTCTGGACAGCTAACAGCTGCTTATAAAAGAAAGATTTGTACTGTCCTACCCTTCCAGCCTTCCCAACAATATTTTCGTCTCTTTCCCTATTACGAGAATTCAGAAATAACTGAGAGGACAGGTTATCACAAAGTTTGAGCAAATTTTCTTTGCATGTTCATCTGTTTTTAAATTACATAATGTAGGTGAAAGGGCTCAGCAATTGAAAAGGGGCCTTTTGTATGCAAAAAAAGCAGGAAAAGTTAGTTACAAATACAATTTCACAAATAGCATTTCTTTCTGAAAGTAACTTTATCTTAAACAGGGGCCTGATTATAGTAGCATTTATGCATGTTAGGGAGCATCTTTTCCAGGCATATGCTTAATGACCTTTTGATTTGAGTCTACATGGCTTTCAGGGAACTACTTGGGCATACCTGGAAAAAAAATCAGTCACCAATGTCCCACTGACACTAAATACAAACATGCAACAGCCATTAATGAAAGGATAACAAAATATGAATCACCACTAGAATGTGTTTGCATATGACATATTTTTGTTCCTATCAGCCACTGCAAAGATAACTGCAGCCCAGAACAAAGAGTGATAGCTAACTTCCCACAGGAGCCCTACCTTCACCAGTTTGGCTCCTGTGGAATAGAGAGGAAGCAAAGGACTTGCAGGCTGCTTTCCTACTCTTTGCCCTCATTCTAGCTGTATTTGAGGCTTACTTCCTAGTCAGTTTCGTGACACTTTTTGACGTCATCTTGACATCTCTTGACATCAAAAATAGCAGAATACTCTCAAATTAAGGACAACTCTGCAGAGTGCATCTCTTTCACCTAACAAGGGAGTGTCACAAATTCTACACCCTTATCAGACAGGTGAGGATCCCTTGTTCATCTTGACTGGTGAGAGCTGCTTCTGGAGGCCAGACTTTGGAGCAGTTTTAAGCTACTTAATTTCCTTCAGTTTGGAATGGTGTTGGGTCTTTTGTTCTCTTTATATTGTCCTGATGCATTATGACTGACCTTGTCCTGCCTGATAGATGTGGTGAGATTTGCAGAAGAAGCCCAATGTAGACATAATGCTAGAGTTAGGGCCTTTAAGTGCAGGGTCACCCATCATGGTTGTATGTGGAGACACAGGAGAAACCACTACAGACTACGGTCTCATGTTATCCAATTGACCGTAGCACTGGCTTAGTCAGTCAGCTACATTGTAAAAAAAAACTTATAAAAGATCAAGGTAATTACATCCTTGTACTTGAAAATAACTAGCTAAGATAAACCCACACATGACACAATTACAATGTATTTTTTTTTATCAAAGTGGGATTGCCACTACGTCCATGTATGCAGAGAAGTTTTGTTATAGTCTTGAAATTTGGAAAACTGCAGTTAATGTTAAGTAACTAGCAATGCTGATAATATTATTATCATTGCTTCTGTTGTTTAATACTTGCATTATCACATAAGCAAGAGCCATTTTGTTCAGGATTGTACAGACACTATCCAAAAAGACAGTATTTACTTCAATACACAACTGTATGAGGAGGAAGGAGGGACTGGGGAGGAAGCATGCACACCATTTATAATCTTAGCAACATGTAACATAATTGAACCTATTAAAATGTGACACAGAAAAGACTAGATGTCAGATTTTGATAATCCTAATTTATAAAGAATAAGAGCCTTGCAGACCAGGGACTTTCACAGAAGCTGAAGGAAGCTTTTATGGAATATAATCTTGTTCGGTATGGAGGAGGGCAACTGACTATGTTTAGCAGCCTCCTGGCTGCTTAAGTCATCGATCTGTGAGCGCTGGTCTGCCACCCAGTTGCATATTGGTGGAAGGAAAGCACAGCTTGTACCTCAACAACTCCTTCAAGATGGTTGACAGTGCTGGTGGGAAAATGGTCCCATTTCAAACACCAGCACTTCTGACCAACTGATGAGTATACATTCCCCACCCTTATCCCTGGCTAGTAAGCTACTAGACTCTTAGTAGTCTGACATCTCTGTGTAAGCATGGAGGCTGGGCTTGTGCTGATGGCTGTATGAAAAGTGGTACAGCAAATAACTGTGCACTTCCATAAAAGGATGGGTCCTTATCTACCTGTGCAAAAGCAGTAGATCTTGGAATTGTGGTCAGGAGTGCAGTGATCAAGTGATGCCTCTCTTCAGAAAGAGTTGAGTGAAGAGCAACGTAGGATGTATTTTAGTAAAGGGAGCAGAAGTGTGTTTTGATCCCGAATATAGTAAATATGGCATCTTATAAGCAAGTCATTAAATATATATACATTTATATGTTCCTTGGATGTGTTTATAACTTTTTAACAGCAATTGCACTTTCTAATGTGTTTTGATTTGAGTGGCATAAAACTAGAAAGACACAAGTGTGAATGAAACTCATAAAGCCCTAAAAAATTAATATCCTTGAAGTTTCCTGATACACATTTAATGTGTTATATTACTGTTATTTTTAAGTATTCTTTGTACTTAGATTCATATATACATTTCTTTGCAGTACTTTACCTTCCAGCAAAGAGTTTTAATGATTCTCATTCAGGATGTGTTGGCATAACAAATAATAACAAACTTCAGACTCAGCAATTCCCAGCACAGGAAATACAGGGGAACTTACTCTGTAATTGTAGAGTTGTTCCTTGTAGTTAGCAGAGATAACCTTGGATTCTAGGTTCAACTTTTTTCTGCTCCTACTTCTGTACTCCCATGTAGGATACCGAAAGAGCTTGGTGCCAGATCAGTAAAGATAACATTGACAACAGGATTTGAATCATAATATGGATATAAACAAATATCTAAAAGATCCTGATACCATCAAGCATAGTAGTCCTAACAGAAGTTTTGATGGCAGGGAAAAGGATGCTACCGAGACTTTGCGGCCTCTGTGGACATACAGACCCCTTTTGTCCCCCATGACGCTATTATGTCTCTGCTTGGCAGGAGAGGGGAAAGAACATGGAGCTGGCGACAATAAAGAGGGTGCATTTCACATCCATCTCCAGTGCTGCAGCAGAGAAGCTGTGCACCTGACAGTCATCCTCAGATGGTGGCTGAGGGGGAAGGGAATGGGAGAGAACGAGGGAGCTAGGCAGACTTTGACAGAGCACGGGACAAGCATTGTAAGCATTCAGGACTGTTGATGCTTGGTAATTTTGTTACTGCGCACAGTTAAAAGCAAAATGCATCTGTCATATCTATGTATTGACAATCACTGTTGTAAAGATTTTTAAATGCCATTTTTCCCACTGATTTTTCATTTGTAAGGGAGGGACAGAAAGAAGACTCAGCCTCATTTCTGTAAAATGAAGGCATCCTTCCCTTCCCTATGCAGCTTGGCTATGCCAATTTTAAGTCTCATTATCTTTGTACACTGTTTGAGATAAGGTTTCAAATGGGGCCTCGAGTGCTGTAGTCACATAAATTGTGGCTCAATCTCAACAGGGAAGTCACCAGGAACCATATAAAGACATAAACATGAAATCAAATGGCTTGTGTGCATGTGCCAGAGACATCAGAGAAGTGATTCTCCAGACGTATGACCAATGTTGATCAACTGGTTTTATGGCTGAGAAAGTACAATTACCATATATTTGTGCACATAACAAAGGTCTCAAATAACTCAAAATGCAATAAAAAGCAAGCCTTCTGCCTGCTCACTGCACAGTGTATCATACACCAAATCAGAGCCAAGGGAGCTTCTGGACAAAAAGCTTTGGACTTCTCCTTATATTATCTAACAGGAGCCCCATGGCTTATTCAGAGTTCTTAGCATTTTTTTAGAGATACTGCAACACATAGATTACTCTCATACAAGCAATTCCATAGCACTCTTCTTCTGCTGTCTTGTACTTAAATGTGTATGATTTTTTTTCTATTCTCTTCTCCTTTTCTGAATACTTCCTACCATGATGCACAATCTTGTCCTCTAAATTCAAAAGTAAGTTTTGCAGGTACTGCTGCATGTAAACAAATGTCAGAGCCCCATATAATAATAACAGTACAACTGACATTGTACTGTTAATAAAATAAAGCTAGCTGAAAATTTTCTAAGGTGACCTGTTTCAATTAGAAAATGCTGATATTACAGAACAAAAATATGTTGCAGATGTTATTTTGGTCAAAATTCTCAATGGATAATTATTATTAAGTCTTACTACCAGAAAATTGAAATGTTTCATTTCAAAAAGGTCCTCTTTTTTTCCTATGCTGTATTTTGACTGTATAACAGAATAAGCCTATCGGATTACCAGCTCTGACTTTACTGAAATGAGACATTTCTCCATATTTTGTTTGCAAGACATTCTGAGATTTTCATCCCAACTTAAGACAATGTAGAATTTTGAAATCTCAGTATGCCAAATGGCAAATCCTTTTTTCAGCCTGGTGTAGACTTTGGAGAATAAGAACAAAGAAGCAGAGATGTCACAGGAAAAAAAGGAGAATATAGAGTGGCTGGTAACTATAAACGCAATTGACTGAGAAACAACTAGTAGCTTTCCTGAAGCACTGTGACCATAAACAGATGCGAAACTTTGTGACAATGATTTTATTAAATGTAAATTCTGGTTTATTACCTGTGTTGGAAGGCATTACTGTGAGATTCTCAATGTAAGTTAATGGATTTCTGTGTTAATTTGCTTTTTATCCTTTAATGCATTGAATATTTATATTTTAAACCTCACACATTTTCATCAAGGAATTATTTTAACCTCCATCTGACTTTGCGTTCATTGAATTGTCTTTCTTAAGTGCAAGCATAGTCTTGTTGCTCTATCAACTGGCAGTGGTCAAGGAATCTGTGTTAGACTCAGCACATCTGAGTGCTGTCTTTTTTCATGGTATCTTTGCATTCAGTTAAAGGTAGAGCTGGTACCGTCAGAGACTGTTGTAGACACATAAAGGAAATCTCACTAACAAATTTCTATTCACAACATTTTCCAAACAAGGCAGCTAGGAGTAGTTTACTCCCATATCTGAAAGCAGAGTGGCTGATGAGGACCTTTACTATATATATTCTTGGTGGGGTACAAGAGGCAAACCATCTCTTTTCCTGGGGTTAAGTCTGTAGTTGTTTATCCACATAGCCAGCCAGTGAACCAGAGAGGTCTGATAATCACTCATTCAGTGCAGAATTCACTGCTGAATGGAGAATTCTTGTATACTCTGCAGTACTCTATTTCATACTTCCATTTCTGACACAACTTCTCCTTCTCTGGACTAAGTATGAGGAACCAGAAAAATTCCTGTGAATGAAGGGCCTGAAGCCATCAAAAAATGCAGTGATATTAGGTATAGGCTGAGGGCAGAAACTCTCCTTCAGCTTACTTGTCTATGGGGACATGACCACAAAATTGCAAGCAGAATTCTAAGAATCTATTCCAAATATACTCCAGGCCAGAATATTTAGTGATTAAAGTCTCTGGTTAATTGGGTTATTTAATCATCAGCGTAGAATATCTAAATCCAGTTCCAACTCACAGGGCTGAGTAACTATTTTTAGGGATAATAAATGAAAGGAAAGAAACATCAGTTGTTTTGCTAGAGTTCTGTGAAAGTCTGTTACTGAAAGAAGAGTGCATTTGGGATTTATTGCTGTATCATTTTTTGTTTCATTACAGAAGGGGAAAAAATGTCCTCACAGTACATAGTGCTTTCAGGCCAAAACATACCTAATTCCTTGATTTTTTCCTCTGAATAAAATTTGTTGTTATTTCTATTACAGACATGCCCAAAGACACCAACAGAGATGACGTTGCCATTGTAAAAAGCTCTGCCTCAGAGCGTGAGACACATTCTCTGCCCTGGAAAGCTGAGTGTAAGTGGATAAAGCAGACAGAGATAGGGAAAAAAAAGAACAATTAAGTTCCCATTTTACCGATAGGTTAACTGTAACACTGCGTTTCTTCTGTCAGGTAATACATATCAAGCTGGAATTTGCATCAAGGTTTCCTGAATTCAAACCTGATAACTCTGGGAAATCAGTCCCTCATCCAGTCCCTTGAACTTCAACTAATTTCAGGCCATCATTCATTTTCTGTTAATTCATTTCCAACTCAAAGCATCAGAATGTCATAGTGATACAGAGTGAAGAAGTGAATTTTAGACCCTAAGAGTGACCACTCAGTCTCCCCAACATTTTGGGCTGTTCAGCCATACCCAAATTGGCTCTAGATCCAGCACAATATGGTCATAGTAGCATAAGACTGTTCCAGGTCACTGAGTCACATGGATGCAGCTATACTGCCAGGACCCAGGAATGCAATGAATGGGAAAAAATTGTTTGGCACGAAAAATGTCTTTGGTGATAGCTGCCATCAGCTTGGTCTCATTCTGTTGTAATCAGGAGACTCACTGAGCCAAGGCTTTCCACACCTATTGGTTTCTCTTGTCACCTTGTACATCATAAAAATCATGCTTTAAAAGTGTCTGACTGTACCTTGTTTCTCTTTTGTTTACTTTCAAAGAAAAGATGTGGGAGGTTAATGAGACCACTAATATAAAAACACTATCATCCTGATAATGGCATTAGGCTCATGCCTATCAGAAGGTCTGGACATGGGGCTGTGAGATGCATCTGAGGTTAGTGAATAGCATCTTCCTAGGTCGTAACTAGGAGCCTGTGACCTAGGCTTCGGCCCCCTTGTACAGAGCTAGAACAAAATTATGTCCCCTGCCTCAAGAGTCTAAATATTAGAAACGGGAAGCAAAGGCAGGACTAGGGAGAGGGAGCCCAGAGACTCTGCTGAGGAGCAATAATTGCAATCATCTCATCAGAGAAGGCCCACCCTTCTCTCCCCATTCCCTGCCAATACAAGTTTTACCAGTGCTGAATAGGAAGCATGCTGCCACAGCACCCTCCTGTAATAAATAAACACATATATGAAATGTCACAACAAATTAGGAACTACTTATTTCTGTTCATTGAGCCAGATGGAATCAATAATCAGCAGGGAGTTGGCACTGAATTCATTAAGGAAGCTCTCAAGGCCTCAGTAATAGGAATGAGAAGTGACCCACTAGCTAGGTTTCCCTGTAGACAGGAAACTGGGCTAAAATAATTCTCAGCTTAAGTGAAAATAATGGATAATACTTTACATTGCACCCTTTTACCATCTAAAACAGCTGAGCTTTTTCCTAAATAATACATGAAAGGCTGCTCAACGTCCAATGCCAATGTACTGTGCAGTCTTGTGAAAAGAAACTGAAATAAAAACAGGGAAACCGTCCTTAATCTTTCATGTTTATTTTTACCTGTCTGAAGCATGTCGATCCAAGTTAATAAATCTGCTTTTGATTGAAACCTTTGTGTTTCATTTGGCAAACTGCCTGTTAGAAATTCAGACCTCTGCAAAGCAGGTGTATTTTCCTTTCTTTTGATTTGCACATGTATAACACTAAAGCTTAATATTTATTAGAAATTGCCAGTCAGTCTTCTGAGTCTGTAGTCCTGTGGATGTATCATATAATAACAGGGCTGGTAATAAAAGTCAAACACAGTACTAGATGTGAACTATGACAGTGCTCTGAAATTATAAGGAATAGATAGAATTTCTCGCTTTATTACTATCATTACAAACTTTTTTACTGAGGAAGACACAAACAAGTTGAAGAATTTGTTGTGCTAGGCACTGTTCAGGTTCTTAACTGGGGAATAAATCTCATCCCAAATATTTTTCAGTCCATGGTCTTGTAAGCATGCACTTGCTGACCTTATTCCTAGAGCAGCTCTGCTGACAGGAATGCTGTCAAAGTGATAAAGCTGTGCTTGTATGTACTGCAGAACTGGAGCTTTAAAAGATGAAACAGGAAAAGGGCTCGCAGCCTACAGTGATCTGTGTTCCCAATCATATTTCGTAGCTGGAAAACTAGGCAGAGATCACTTTAGGCCCTCACAGTCAGAGGTTATCATTAGTCCTGTCAGTAATTGGTAGACATTTTTTAGCACTTTAGCAGAGAGACCAAAGATCCAAATGGGCTCTGTAGGTGGAATTCTCCTTTGGTTATCAAGAAAATTTTTAAATTATTATAAAATTAATTATGTTTTATATTACTATCTCATTAAGTTTTAGTAATAAAAGGAGATGAAGAAGGTTGCTCAGCAGAGACATGAATACTTTTCTGGAAAAGTAATAATCCATCTGTCCTTGAAATGTTGTTCTCAATAACTAACTATTACTTGATAATGCTATTTCCCTCCCCCACCCCCCCCCCCCAACCCCAGCTTTGGGATAATAAAAAAAGAATCTAAATATATTAATTGTAGCTATAAAGTGTCACCTGCTCTCCAAATTGTCCAAGGCATTTTTCTGCAGTTTAATCATAAAAGTACAATATAAACTACATTAAAGGAACCCAGCAAATTACAAGTTTTGGTTTAAGTGTGTAAACTACAGCTTTGCAAATGTTAAAAATTAATCAGGAAAGGCAATGCAGACAAATGGATGAAGCATTTGAAGGGGTTAAGAAACTTGTTCTCTGGTCCCAGTTCTTTGCCGCTGATTCATTTAATCTTCCTGTAACACCTGAGTGAACAGCTTGACTTCAGGAGCTATTTCCCCAATTTTCCACATCACTGTGATTTGAACCACATAGGAACATGTCTCAGTGTCTAGGAAAACCCTAGCTAAAAAAACATGCTAAAATGTCTCTATCATCTTTTTTTCTTCCATCTGATAACTAAGGACCTAACTACTAGGTACAGCATAGCTGATCCAAAAAGTATGAAGACTTCAGTGGGAAAGTCACAAGAGCATCACTGAAAAGTCACAGTGAAGGTTGTGTTGATGTGAGGGGCACAAAGATTTGTTTGACTGAGGTAACATGAAAAACATTATGTAAACCTTAAAGATCATCTAGTTCCAACCCCGCTGCCGTGGGCAGGGATATCTCCCACTAGACAAGGTTGATCCAAGCCCCGTACAACCTGGCCTTGAACACTTCCAAGGATGCGACATCCACAGCTTCTCTGGACAACCTCTTCCAGTGCCTCACCACTCTCACAGTAAAGAATTTCTTCCTAAGATCTAATCTAAAACTCCCTTCTTTCAGGTTAAAACCATTACCCCTCCTCTTATTACTACACTCCTTGATAAAGACTCCCTCTTCATCTTTCCTGTAGACCCCCTTTAGGTACTATAAAGCTGCTATAAGCCTTCTCTTCTTCAGACTAAACAGAGCCAACCCCCTCAGCCTGTCTTCATAGAAAAAGTGCTCTAGCCCTCTGATGATCTTTGTGACCCTCCCTCTGGACCTGCTCCAACAGGTTCATGTCCTTCTTATGTTGGGGGCCTCAGAGCTGGATGCAGTACTCCATGTGGGGGCTCAAAAGAGCAAAGAGGGGTAGAATCACCTCCCTCGCCCTGCTGGCCACACTTCTTTTGATGCAGCCCAGGATGCAGTTGGCTTTCTGGGCTGTGAGCACACATTGCTGACTTATGTTCATCTCCTCATCCACCAACACTCCCAAATCCTTCTCTGTAGGCCTGCTCTCAATCCATTCTCTGCTGTAAACGGCTTTAATGTGCCTTCTACAATGACCTGCTGGGAAAGCAAAGTCTCTGTATTGGGGTACCCAGCACCAGCATCCTTCATGTTTCTGACTTATCAAGAGAGGGATGGTGGAGAGATACTGTGATGTGGTTCACTCTCATGGTCCTGTTCTCTTGGGTTCTTCAGGCACAATGCACATACTGGGAAGTGACTGCTCCTAGGTATAGCTTGGCCCTTTTACATGTAGCGTCAATTCAAAGAGTCGTCCTTCACACCAACTGCCTTGTTTTCCAAGGATTTGGAAGCGACCACTTCTCAGTGGAAAGCAGGAGGAACAGGGCTGCAGTTTTTCTTTCACTCACAAAATCTTTCTCATAAATTATACTGTTGACTCATTTTGCTATTGAATTCTGGCATTCCAAGGCTGCATCACTGAAAAATGTTTAGTTGCATAACCTTTTAAGGGTTATACCACCCCTATGTCTCATTTCAGAATGTTCAGAGAACGGGGAGTCTGTTTCTTCCACCAGAAGAAATTTCAATATTTTGGCTTTTAAGAAAAATATTACCAGTATAATCTCAGTCTCCCTTCTTCACATATCACATTAAGTTATGTTATTTTAAGAATAGTTATGCCTAGCATTTCCATTTCTATGAGTTCCTGTAAAATACTTAGTGTTTCATTCCAGCCTGCCCTTGTAACTAACCAAAACTGGTTGCTTGCTTAAATTGATTTACTGTACTTAGATCCTTTATACTTTGCACGGCATGATACTGAAGTCAAAAGTGTTTGAAATGGAAAATAGGGATGCTAAACTCACCTTTATCTTTATTTTGTGTTATACTACTTATTGCAAGGCATAACAGTGCATGGTATAGAAACATAGAATGATGTCTTTGTAGACAATCTTTCAGTAGTTCTGACACTATATTTTTTTTTCTAAATGGGTTTGTGATGAGATATACACAACAATTCTCTTCCACGGAAAACGTAGAAATGTTTGGCAGAGATCAAACGGACTACTCCCAGAGTGAAGGGGATGAAGACATATTAAAAGTTTCAAAGATCTTTGGGAATGGGGATTTCCATTTTCTGATCAGAGTTTCTCACTCTCCCTTTCTGTTATTTTTAATGTGTGTGTATTACAGATTTCCCATATAGGACTGAGGTAAGATCTTTTCTCAAATAAAATGCAAATACATACTGGTAGTCGTAGAAGTAGACCTGGCCGTGGGAATTTTCCTCTTGCACTGAGGGGGAGACAAACTGGTTCTGTCCTTAGCTGCAAGAGTGCAATGGGACACCTTCAGTTAGTGAAGCCTCTGGAGGACCTCACTGTATCAATTAAAGAGGTTTTTATTTCCAGATTTCTCTACAACTCTCTGCTACAAGTTGCTTCCCCTTAACAGAGTCAGTAGAATGTGTGGTATTACCATTGCCTTCTTGGGACCCATTATGCACCTTCATTTGTTGCTTTTGGCACATGCTCAGGGCAATGCCTTTGGTTTGCTGCACAGCTTATTTGGAGAAGGGGTGCTTTGTCCTTTGAATTATATGTAAAACAGCTTACAACAACGTCCCAAATAATAAGATGGGTGACTGTGGGGAATTTGTGTCTCTAATGTAGGCGAGAAGGGACCTCTAGACACTTTTTACCCAGCCCTCCTTCTCCAAACATAAATCACTTCAGCATGAGATTAGGTTGCTCAGGGCCTTGTCCAGCCACGTGCTGAAGATTCCCAAGGATGGAGACAGCACTGCCTCTCTGGGCCATTTTCCAGGGCTGTACTGCTCTCAATGTGGGGTTTTTTTCCCCTGTATAGGATAACCATACTGAGGTATGAATCAGTTTCTGCCTGTAGCTGTTTGCACTGTGTCATTCGCAACACCTTTCTTTTAAATGAATGCCAGACAGTTAGCCCCCTTGAAAGTTTTATCCTCGCTGCATACACTATGAAATAGAAAAAAATCATGATGACCTGGGTTGCAATTTGAGCAATATCCTTGATCTTTCACTGTCCTGGGAAAGTATTTGTCTGGACAGCCTCTTCACAGAATTCTCTATTAGACACAAATCCCATAAAGTACATTTATTACATCAAGAGAACGCTATCTTCCTACCAAGGCTTTTCAGATGCTTAGGTACACTTAACTTGTTATAAAGCAATAAATGTGCTTTAACACCTTCATATACTTTGATAGTTCTCCCTCTGTGCATACTGCTCGTGTTATGGTTTGAGGAACCCACAACAATTCATTGGTATTTAGACAATTATTTTATCACCTGAAGAGCCCTCCCCACCCAGGAAGGTTAATTGGGAAAAAACAAGGCAACTCAAGGGTTGAAATATAAACAGATTTAATAGAATACTACTAAATAATTAATATTATTAATACCAAAGAACCAGTATTGATCCTGATACTAATATAAAATATAAAAGGATTATACTCAGGCAATTCTGTCAGTAAGAAGTTGTGCACTCCCAGATGTGGACAGCAAATGTTGGACACTGTGAGCATTATGGCTTCGAGAGAAAGGGAAGGACTCAGGAGTTTGGCACAGAGGCAAGAAGTTCTCAGGATTGCAGCCATCAAGGAAGAGAGAGAACTTCTCAGAAAAATTTCTAATGTATATTGAATGTGACATTCGTGGTAGCTATGCAGCATGCTGCTTTATGTATTCAAGTTTTGGGGTTTTACACTTCATGTTTGGAAGTGGTGAATGACTGTATTTCTTACCTACTTTGTGATCATTTTTTCCTGTGAATTTTCATTTAAAGTAAAGATGCAATGACCATTGGAGTATTTCTGTAGTTATTTAAATTAAGCAATATTTTTTCCAGTCATTGTAGCCTTTGAGACCAAGGAGCTGATAGATATCATTCTCTCAAATACAATGTTTAAAAAAACTATGTTTAAATTATGTTTAATAAAATTAGAGAAGAAAGTAAGATGTCCTGCAGCTATAAACTGCCCAACCAGTTTTTTTATCACAGAATGAACTAATAATCAGTCCAGCCTATTTGAATAAACTTCTCTGTGAAACTACTATACAAAGCTGGTGTGGCACTTCGGCAAACTTTAGTTCCTGTGTTTAACAAGAAGCCGTTAATGGTTTGGCTGTTTGACTTTAAAACTTTTGTCAGCAAATATATGTATTATTCCTTTAAAAAATATTGAAATACAAATTATTAGATTGTTCTTGGGTTTTCACAAAATTATTGAACCTGCTTTAATTGGAGATCGTTATAGAAATACTTAATTTCAAATAAAAATATAATTAAATAAACAATCTTTTTAAAATAAAAATCCAATATCTATGTGTACTTTAATCTTCCATGTTCATTCCATTTTGCTCTTAAGCTCCTCTATATACACTTGTTCCTTTGTTCCTAAACAATGTTGCTGGTTTCAGTGAGACAAATCAAGTATTAAAGAACCACCTAAAGAATGTACATGTATCCAGAATATGTACTTTGAAATAAGACCAATAATTTTGTATGAGAAGCAGAAATTAAGCAGATGGGACTAATGCTGGAATGATATCTTGACATAAAGGGTCTGATTCTGAAATGAAGACTGCCTATAGTGTTGTCTGTTGAAATGAAGACTGTTAAGTGTTGTCTATACTTTTAAATTCAGATTCCACATGACGTCATGAGGTCCACTACAGCTGCTCAGCAACAAGGACATTTAAACAGAGGAAGCAGCAGTGAAATGCAGAGCTAGTTAATATAGCAGAGGAAAATTTGGGACACTTGAGAAAAGAGGGCAGATAAAAGGAAAATCAGGGGAAGTGGAAACTCATCATCACACTTTCCTCAGAAAAAGTGAGGCTATGTCTGGAAACAGTGCCGGAAACAGTGCCAGAAATGGCTAAAACAATACTGAAATCATTCATATATTACGTGAAGAACATGTATTACAACAGGAAAAAAATGCAACTTGCCCTTTTCACCTCCCTGCAGGGCTTCTCCGTGGAGCTTCCCATAATTCTTGGGCTGCCTTTGCTCTTCCTCAGAGCTGTTCTTCCTCTTGCAGCTTCCTCCACACAAAACCACTCCAAATGCAGACATGGTGGGGAGGGACTAACCCCTCAATACACAGCTGACTTTCTCTGTATGTAATAAGAGAAGCTGCAAGCAGTAAAACACATCAGCCATCCTTCTCACCCTGCCCAGAGTGTTTATGTAGTCAGGAGAAAGCAAGTGTCACATTATTCAGTTTGCAAGATTTTCTGGGTATAAATAATGGTCATTCTTTTCTCTGTGCTACATGAGAGTCCGTGTTCATTTCCCAAGGCCCAGGTTTGTCTCTCACTGCTTTCACATGGGGCATTCCCACTGCTTGCCTTCTGGAGAAAGTTGTATAATGAGCTGTACTATGGCTGTAGGACCTCATGCAACAGAGGTCCCCTGCTGAAATTGTTATGGAAAAATTTTCTTTCCTATGTCCTATAAAATACATATTTTTAAGTGTTACACATTATCAGATATTCTCAAGTGTGTTTAACTTTCCTCACAGTGCCCTCATAGTGCTGTGCTTTGTATTTGCAGGTAGAACAGTGTTGATAACACCAGTGTTTTGGCTACTGCTGAGTAGTGCTAACAGCATCAAGGGTATTTCTCCAAACCCCTCTCCTTTACCAAAGCCCAGTAGTTTGGGGGTGGACAAAAGGCTGGGGAGGAGGCATAGCCAAGACAGCTGACCTAAACTGACTAAAGGGATATTCCATACCATATGACCATATGACTCAGCACTAAATGCTAAGAGAAAAGAAGAAGGGGAGGAAGGACGAATGCATTTGTCTTCTGGATCAACTGCTACTGAAGCCCTGCTTCCCAGGCAGTGGTGGGAAATTGCCTGTTGATGGGAAGTAGAGAGTAAAATCTTTTTGTTTTCCTTTGCTTCCACATGTGGCCTTTACTTTTCTTTGTTAAACTGCCTACTTCTCAACCAATGAGTTTCTCATTTTCTCACCCCCATCCTGCTGACAATGGGATTAATTGAACGGCTTGATGGGCACTTGGTGACCTTCCCATGGGCTGTAGTTCTTCATGAACTGTTCCAGCACAGGTCCTTTCCATAGAATGCAGTCCTTTAGGAAATGGACTGCTCCAGCGTGAGTCCTCCCATGGGATCATAGGTCCTGACAGAATGTGGGCTCCTCTCCCTGGGCCATGGTTCCTGCAAGGAGCCTGCTCCAGTGTAGCTCTCCACAGGCTGCAGCTTCCTTGAGGGCACATCCACCTGCTCCAGCATGGGGCCCTACATGGGTTGCAGGCAGATATCTGCTCCACTATGGGCTGCTGCATGGGCTGCAGGAGGACAACCCGCATCACCACTGTCCACTAATGGCATCTCTATATAAAATGAGATTTCTAGGAATGTCTGAATAGCAGACAACATTGGCATTGACAGAAAGATTTCACATGGCAAATGATTCAAAAGGTGTGTGATTCAAAAGGTGTGTGATTCAAAAGATGTGCTCAAGGTTAGGATCTGAGCTCTCATCAGCTTCACTGGGGCCCAAACAACTTCTGACAATTGGATCATTTTTATAGTCACCTCAGTCTACTGCATGTTGGGTACACACTGAAATCTATAAAAAGACATATGAAGAGGCATATGGGTATAAGTCTCTGAAAAGAAAGATTGAATTTAAGAAGGGAATTTTGAGAAAGGCAGCATCATAAAGTCACAGAAGGAAAACAAGAGAGGGGGTTTTAAAAGAGCAGAGAGAAAGAAGTGGAAGGTAGCCACTGAGGCCAGCAGAGAGAAAGGTCATTGACAAAGAGTCACTGGCTGAGGTGCTGGGCATGAGTTGAATACATCTGTTGTTTGTGTGTTTGTGTATGTGATCCTTGTCCAACTCAGTAAGATCGTACACTTCTTCCCTCACAGTGCTGCCAGAATTACCTAAAAAATTTTTTGGCTGCCGCTTTTTGAGCATGCTGAGTCATACTTTTTTGTACCCAAAAATACAAATATCCAAGACAAAACCCGTGGAAAAAGAGCCTATCAACTGTTGAAGAATCAGGGTTTTATTTTCTTAGGGCCTTTTGAAACTGCAACTTGAGTCATCTGCAGCAATCAAGCTTGGTCTTTGTCATGTCAGAAGGTTTGCAACAGAACTTTTCATGCAATTCCTCTATACTCTACACAGAGTATTCATCTCTGGCTTGGAGATGGGTCTTTTTAACATTTTTCCATATTGGCTGAAAACCTGTTATGTTTTGTGACAGCAGAAACCTTTAAAGCTGCAGCACTTCTTTATCAAAAAGAATATTTTCTGCACAAGCTCTATATTAAGCACTCTTACCTTTTGCCTGGAATTATATTAGTGCTCTGCCCTGTTTTATCCCAGATGCTCAGTGGATAAATACTTATTACTAGTGCCATTTTAATGAAACGCAAGTAGGAACTAAGCATGCCAGGCCATCCCAGCTGGGCACTTTGTGGGGATTTTTCCCTTCTTTTGCCCCCCTGTGAAATTACAACAGACTGGTTTCAAAGGAAGGTATCTGTTACCTTCAGGGAAGACCTGTCGAGAAGCAAAGTAACTACTATTCTGTGCCTTTGGAATAGTTTATCTTATCTATGACTTTATGAGTCAAGATAATGGACCTGCCACATCCCAGCTATTCATAAGCTTTCTATTTCTTCTGCTGTGAGATTAGTTGAAATTAAAGAAACCTAAACCAAACTCAGATTAACTGCAGAGGAATATACACAACAGAATTAAGGAGCTGCAGTGTCATGCAATGCCTGGTGGTTTGCAATATCATTTCTCATTGTGGAAGTAATTAACCTGGAAGATGCTGAATTGTGGGATGGGCTGGACAAAGTGAGGTCATTAAAACATTTATATTTTACCAAAGGAAGTTAACATAGCAGCATTAGCACACATGCATCAAATTTTTAACTCAGATTGAAGTTGAAAGATTAATTTGCTTTGCAGTTTTCAATACAGAAAATGAAATGTATTTTTCATTTGATTTTTTTTTACTTCAATACAGAGAATTGCTAGCCGTTCTCCATTCTTCACCTAGCCAGGCTCTGGAGAGTGTCTGATTCATCTGTTGAGGCTTACGGTTCTAAGTGTAAATTTTTTTTGCAGCAGGAAATGTCATTTGTACTGCGTCTTGCACAATTGAGACTGTTCTCTATGCCTAAAATTGTTGAATGTGACAGCAAAATAAATGTACAAATGTTCAAGTTGCTCGTAGGAAATGTGTGCAGTGCAGAACCACGTGAGGAGGATATTCCACCCTGACTGTGCTGTGTTCAGCCTTTCTTTCTCTGGGCACTGTTTATCTGCTCCACTATGGGCTGCTGCCCTTCAGGCTCCTTCATCCACCTTTCCCTTTATTCCAGGCACTGAATAAACTCCTGCATCCTCCTCAGTCACTCAGAGAAAGCCTGAAAAGGAAGTCAGTGCTTTCATGGAACAGCTGAGAAAAGTATTTTCTTCTTCTGAACCCTGCTGTCCTTCGCAGTGCAAAGGTAGAGAAAAGATTGTTGTAGGCGTTGTCCTACTTGTCATAGCTGCTACTATTTTGCCCACTTTATTGGTCAAATTAAAGACTGAACTTTAAACATTGAGACCTAAAAGAGGAAGAGCAATAGCTGCGTGAAAGCTTCTCCAGCTCTGGCATGAGTGCTGAAGGAGGTCTGATGGTGGTGTTGCTATTATAGCAGGGAACGTTTCCCTTCCTATCTCCTGCCAGATGTCCTGTCTCATTGTTCAGTTACATTACCATGAGAAGAGGGCCTCACTTTTACTGTCATATCTACTTCTCCTGTGACTTTCTTATGCATCAGGTTCATGGAGAACTAGTGGAAGATTTTGTTCAGAGGGTCTCTGACACATTTTAATCCCCAAAATACCAGCCTGTATACAATAGAATCTTTATTTTATCTGTAAAGAGGTATCTTTATCTGTTAATCCAGTCTCATGCAGTTCAGAACTGTGCAATCAAAGCAGTCTCTCAATACAGTTTAGCAATATGTGAGCCAACACCAGAACAGAGAGGAGCAATCTATATTTTTGAACTCTGTCTTTTGTAGTAAACAGAGAAGGAAGGGCATCCCGTTAGTACCACTCTATCCTAATATGACTGTCTTCCTCTGTGCCTACATTTCCACCAGTCTTCAATTCACAGACAGGAAAATATTTTGATTTCTTTAGCTGTTTGTCAGCCCTATTCACTATGCTAATTCTGCCCTTCAGCAAGGAATACCAGGGGGAATTTACTCTACTGAGTTTCATTTTAGGTTTTCATAGCTCAGTTCCCTCTCATCTGTAGATCCCAGTGCCTGAAGCTAGAGGGAGCTCAGAAACAATATGAAATCTCATCTGGGTAGGCGGATAAAAATCTAAATAGATAGGCAGAGCAAAGTTATTAAATTTTAGATAGGACAACAGTTCCTTTCTGCTGTGAAATGAAAAGTAATTCTAGATTTTCAGATAAGAAGCCAGACTTCTTTTCTTTTTTTTTTTTTTCTTCATCTGTTAGAAAGAGGGAAAAAGAAGTCTGACCTTGCTGGAATTAATTTTTTTTCCAGTGATTAGTTTTCCCTCATACTGAAGTGACCTACGACAAGTTTTTGTTATTTTCAGGTGAAATATTTGGACTCAAGGTTCTGGACTATTTAACAATGAATAATTTCCAGCTCAAGTTCTAACCATTTTGCACTAGTATAGGCAGCCTTAAACTTACCATCCAGGGTATAAATGAGCAAACATTTCATTAAAAATGAAGAGGCTTGTGACAATGCCTATTCTCCCAAAATGGAACTACCTGAACTTTTCTAATAGCTGGTGACATCCATTAGCAGTTCTTTCAGAAACTGAAAACATTTTCCATCTGTTCATACACACTCATTACAAAGTAGTTAAGAGCCTCTGAGATCACACAGGCACATTTTTGCAAATTATAAAATATCAAAATGAGTTATTGAAGAAGCAGAGATGACTTTGTAATAAGCAGCTAAACCTTCAACTTTCTCTTTTCTCAGACACTGAAAACACCTCATTGGTTGAAACCTTTTTAGCCTGTAACCTTCCAGACCATGACATTTTGAAACTCGATGCTATATATATTCTAGGAAGGTGAGCTAGCTCTACCAGGTTGCACGACTCTAAGAAAGAGCAGAAATCAGCCTTATTCTTTGGCAGACAACATCACTAAGGCCAAGTGTCTAAGAGAACTCAATGGAGCACTTACATAGATAATGAGATCAGCCATTATTATATTAATAAGAAATAAACTTATAGTTTAATTATGTGCTTGTAGGTTTTTATGCCTGAATTGATCTCTAAGCAGCAAGCTTGGATTGGCAATTTCTGTAGGAAAGCATATTGGGTATGGACATCTCTAAGAACTTGCTCCGTTCACCTCCTACGAGATGATGGAAGGCCTCCTGTGTTTCAATTTGCACCCACTGTTGGTGGTCCTGTCACTGGGCACCACTGAAAAGAGTCTGGCTCCATCTTCTTTGCACCATCCCTGCAGGTATTTATATACATTAATAAACCCCCCTGAGCCATCTCATCTCTGGGCTGAAAAATCCCCATTCTCTCAGCTTTTCCTCACTGGAGAGATCATAGAATCATGGAATGTCTCAAGTTGGAAGGGATCCATAAGTATCCTCAAGTCCAGCTTCCTGCAGGGCTACTTGAAACTAAACCATACGACTAAGTGCATTGTCCAGATGCTTCTTGAACTCTTGCACAAGGTTGGTGCCGTGACCACTTCTCTGGGGAACCTATTCCAGGAATCAACCACACTCTTAGTTAAGTCCGAACTGACCTTCCCCTAATGCAGCTTCATTCCATTTCCACATCTCATCACTGATCACCAGAGAGAGGAGATTGGCACCTTCCTCTCCACTGCCCCCCTTGAGAAAGTTACAGACTGTGATGAGGTCACCCCTCAGCCTTCTCCAAGCTGAACAAACCAGTGACCTCAGTGACCAAGTGATAAACCAAGTCTTGCCTTCAAAGCCTTTCAAAATCATAGTTGCCCTGCTCTGAGCCCACTCTAGTGTCCCTCTGCACACTGTACTTGGGGTGGGGCCACACCCAGTAGAGTGGGACAATCACCTCCCTTAACCAGGTAGCTATGCTGTGTTTTGTGCGCCCCAGAATGCAGCTGATCCTTTCATCTGCCAGGGCGTACTGTTGACTCATTTTTGACTTGCCATCAACCCAAACCCCCAGATCTCTTTCTGCAGGGCTCATCTCCAGCCTCTCATGCCCCAGTTTGTATGTATAACCAGGATAATCCTGTTCCAGGTGAAGAATCTGTCATTTGCTTTTTTTAAATTTCATATATTTGGTGATTGCCCAGCTCTTTCATCTATCTAGATCTCTCCGTAAGGCCTCTACGCTCGAGGGAGTCCACAGCTCCTCCTAGTTTAATATCATCAGTGAACTTATTGTATATTCAATTCCTGCGTCCAGATCATTTATACAAACATTAAAGAACGCTGGCCCTAAAACTGAGCCCTGGGGAACCCCACTGGTGACTGGCCATCAGACTGTTGCAACTCCATTGATTATAACCTTTATAGCCTGACCTGTCAGCCAGTTGCTCACCCAGTGTATCATGGACTTGTCTAGCCATGTGCTGGACAGTTTATCTAGAAGGAAACTGTGAGAGACAGTATCAAAAGCTTTGCTAAAATCCAAAACCACCACATCTACTGGCTTCCCTTGGTCAACTAGATGAGAGGCCTTGTCATAAAAGGAAATTAAGTTGCATAAGGAGGACTTTCTCCTCATGAACCTGTGCTGGCTATGACCAATGACTGCATTGTCTCTCAAGGGTTTTTCAATAACTCCCAGAACAACCTTCTCCATAATTTTACCAGGAACTGAAGTGAGACTGACAGGCCTGTAATAACCACAGTCTTCCTTCCTATCCTTCTCAAAAATTGGGACAACACTTACTCTAGTCCCTTAATCATCATTATGGCCCTCCATTGAACTCTATCCAATATGTCCATGTTTCTCTTGTATGGAGGATCCTAGAACTGGACAAAGTACTCCAGGTGTGGCCTACTAGACTTGAGCAGAGGGGAAGGATCACCCTCCTCAACCTGCTGGCAGTAATTTGTCTAATGCAACCAAGGTTACCTTTCGCCTTCTTAGCTGTCTCATGGTCAACATGGTGTCAACCTGGTGTTGGAAAAAGCAATGACATCTACACTTTATTCACTTCAGTTTTCTGCCTGTATTTCCCCCTTTTCTATTGAGAAAGAGAAACAAAAATGGAAGAAGGTAAGGGGAATTGCTCATCCTTCCCCTCCTTCTTCACAGCTGAAACAGAAGACACTGCCTTTTTCACAGTAATTAGGAGCCACATGGCCTTGGTTTGAGAAGATTCATTTTGAAGCCTCTTATTCATCCTGATGCAGGGTTTCTTTGAAGGCTTTCTCTGATAGAGGTTTCTATAGCGCAGCTGTGTTCATGTACAAAGTACCAACAGAGAATAGCAGTGACAGCATGGATGGCAGCACAGGGCAGGTGCCATTTTATCCATGCTGACTGATCGGATATTCAGTGCAGCTTTCATTCTCCTGCCTTTCAGCACCCTATTTTATCCATTCTTTGAAATATTTTAGCTTGTTCCATTACTATGATACTAAAGAAACAGAAGTGAAACGAAGAGATGTGTGGTATGCTGTGCTCTAGCTAACAGCAGAAGGGTTGCATCTCAGTTCTTGTTCCTTTTGGGCACTAATACATCTGTATATTAAGAAATATAATGCTCTGTTACCAGTCACATCCATGAGAGGGTTGGAACATGAGGGTACTCAAAGAACATGGCAAACCCGGCTCATTACTGGTTCCTATGCATGTAAAAGAGGTAGGTCCCACAACTGTCTGTCCTACATAGCAGTGACTTACATTAATGCTGTGGTGATCTTGTTGCATATTTATAAACATGAGCACACAGAACAAGGAAAAGCAAAGTTAAGGTTCTCCCAGTAACTTGGCCATTTTATACACTGTATGGGAGGGAACCTTGGAGGGAACAGAAGCCTGTGCTTCTCTTTGCCTGCTGTATCCCAGCCAAAGAGCTTGGCACAAAGCAGAGAAGAGCATTAATTGCAATCTGATAGCACGTACCTGCTACAAACAAGGCTGGACCACTGTGGAGTTATCACTGGTCCAAAACAGCAGGTCGAATAAGACAGAATGGAATCTGAACTTTTATATCTTTTTGGTAGGTTTTTTTTTTTCTTTTTAAGATTTACCTCTTTAAAATGGTTGCAATCAGCATGAGCTTTCAGAGAAAGAAAGGAGGAAAACAACTCCACGCTTTATGAAAGCTTATGCAGATTTCTGGTTTTAAGTGCTATTAGGACTAAATTTAAAATCACTAATAGAGCTCACATAAAATTCTCAAACTGGAAAAAAAACCCTCTCCACTTGCAATCAGTCATTATAATTCACTAACTTAGGCCACATACAGAACTACACATCATGTAATTTACAAAAGCCGGAAGTCTCCTACTAATCATGAAATGACATGAAGTTATAACCAATACAGAGCTAGAATAAAAAGCTGCATCTTGAGTATTCTGGAGATATATAAGAGTGGAAAAACTGCAAGTAAAAGAGAAAATAAATTGATAGAATATAGATGAGGGTCATGAATGACAATTGTTTAGCTGTTTGGTTTTCGTTGCTTGCAATGCAAATGCTTTTCCATATGAAAATGACATGACAAGTACTTTCACTCTTCTCAATTAGATTGGTTTAGATATTTGTGATGGTTGTCTTTTTTGTTTCTGGTAATCTCTGGTACAAGTGGGACCCTGACATGGAATCCTTTCCCTCAGAATCGTACTGGCAATGGTACCCTTGGGAATGAAACCAAAGCAGGGAAGAGAGGATTCAGCTCTTTGAGATCACAAGCTCTATGAGAGCCTTGCATTTCTTTAACACCTCTACCAATCTTACCTCTGTGAGGTTATCATGTTGTCTCCCATTTTCCTCTGACAACTTTTTTACTTTCCTACTCTTTATAATGGGTAAAAAAGGAGTTCTGTTTCAGAGGGAGATGGCTTCAATGGTTTGAGTCCTACCTTTGCCAGAGGCAAAGAAAAATGAATGCATAGAAGGGAAGAGTTACTATTGAATAAATAGGACTTAATTTTCATTGTTATAACTCTTTCTGTACTTTCTTATCCAAGTGCAAAGTATTTCAGTATAAGTGTATCAAGATACGGAAAAAAGATGACTTATATGAATCAAAAGATGTCCCTAAGACGGCAGAAGCAAAGAGGTAAAGTGAGTTTTTGTCTGCGATGATGGAGAAAGAGTAAGAATCAAGCTATTTTATGGCTCTGATATTATGATATGTATGTGCACTGCAGGCAGCAACAGAGTTTTTAAAACTTTTTTTAGGAACATGAAAATAGAGATAGTTCTTCCTGGTTATTTAACCATTCAAATATATACATACATACTCACCTGCACACACACATACACTTGCACTCACTCATAGAATCATAGCATCATAGAATGATTTGGATTGGAAGGGACATTAAAGATCATCTAGGTCCGGGACACCTTCCATTAGACCAGGTTACTCAAAGCCAACCTGCCCTTGAACACCTCCACATATATATGTGTGTGTATTATATATATATATATTGAACACACATACACACATATATATAACAACTTTGGACTTCAGACACAAAGGTAGTACAAATATTAATAAGCTACTTATTGTAAACTTAATAGTTTACAACTACCTGACTAATTTACTACATAGTGTTTTCCTTCATAGGAACTTGTATAGTAATGACAGCCGGAATGTTTTCCCTTTGGAGACTCTGTACCTTCATATTATTTTCTTGGTGGAAAAAAATAACCCAAAGTGTGAATATTTTATTAAGACAAATCGTGCTTGCACTTTCAGTCTTTTTTTCTTTTTCAAATTATACCTTAGCTTAAACTGTAACTTGCATGTGAATTTGGCAAAGCTTCTCTGTATTGAGTAGATGCAGTTGAAAGAAGGGCCAGGGTAATGCTGAGCTGTGCTCAAAATGATAGTGCAAGCACCAGAGCTGTGTAAGTGGTTATAACAGGTATTATAATTTATAACAATAAATTAAGAGCCCACCTGTCTAGGGTCTCGTTTTGGGGAGAATACAGAGAGAAATCAGAAAGATCAGATGATCAGGAAACATGACCTATAAGGAAACACTGACTGCTTAATCAGAGAATGACAAGGGAGGTCATTATACACAGAATAGGAAAGATTGCTTTGTTTAGTTCAATGTAGCAGATGGTATGGAAGGCCCTTCTGATAAAGTGGGGAGTGTGGCCCTGTGAGGGATTGCCTTGGGTGTACTGAATTTGCATGACAAATTTTGCATCAGTTGGCAGACACGTTAGATCGAGGTGGACAGGGGGTTTCTGGAGCCAGGGAAACCCAAGGGAGAGCAGGGAGCCACAACAGGAGCTGACAGCTCTTGCAAGCAAGGCTGGTGTGGCAGAGTGGGCATTGCCAGAAGCAACCACAGGAGATTTAAACAGCCGCAAGGAGCGGCAGCGCCCGAGTGCTGTGAACAGGGTGGGCAAACAGCGTGTGGCCCATCAGTTGGGGCGTGGCACGGCAGTTTGCTCGGTGGTTCACATGTAAGGGCACGCAGGAAGGGCTCTGCACCCTGCTTCTTGGTCCATAGCCCAGGGAAGTGCTCAAGGCCTCTGCAAAAATGCTTGGCACCCACCTCAGAGCTAAACCCAGTGTTCCTACAGAGAAAGCCCCTCACGTATCTGATGCATCTACCCAGATGGAGCTGGTAAGGAGGGAGACTTCAGTATAGGTGGTAGGTTGCACTGAGGGCCCAGACCTCTTCTTTTCCTTCTCCTTCTTCTGGTAGTAAGGTTAAGTACTTGCACATGGTGTGCACAGGTCAATGGTCTGTTGCATCAAGTGACTGTGTTGCAAGAAACAATTAAAAGGTTGCGTAGTATCAGAGAAGCTGAGACAGAGATAGATAGGTGGTTTCAGAATCATGTTCCTGCAGTAGATACTACCGAGAATGAGGCACCTTGGACTCTGGTGACCCATAGAAGCAGGACTATGTTTCAGCCCCCACTCTCTGGCATCAAAACAAAAAAACAGATGAAACTTTAACAGCTACAACCAGGAGCAAGGTCTGCCAGGAGGATCTGCACTGGCAGCACATAGTAGACATGGAAAAACACAACAATGAGTGCTAGTAGTGGGTGACTCAGTGCTAAAGAGTACTGAGGTGCCCATCTGCCATCCTGACAGGGAGTCACGTGAGGTATGCTGCCTCCTGAGAGCTAAGGTTCGAAATGGTGCCAAGAAGGTGCCACAACTTGTCAAGAACACGGACTACTACCCATTGTTACTCTTTCACGCGGGCATGAATGACAATGCAAGCAGGAACCTGGGCAGAATTAAGGAAGCCTATGAAACCCTGGGGGTGCAAGCAAAAAAAAATTGATGCCCAAGTAATCTTTGGATGGACATGATGGCAAGTGATGGACCGTGTAGAAAATTTGGCCTAAAGCTGGATTTGCACCTAGTAGACAACATTATGCATAAAGAAATGAGGCAGCAGAGGTGGAGCAGCTGTATATCAGATACACACTTAGTTATTTATGCACACCAAAATACTATCCTGTAACAATTTTACAGCTTGTCGTGGTTTTGGCTTCAGATGGCAACAAAGAACCACGCCCCGNTCAAGAACACGGACTACTATCCATTGTTACTCTTTCACGCGGGCATGAATGAAAATGCAAGCAGGAACCTGGGCAGAATTAAGGAAGCCTATGAAGCCCTGGGGGTGCAAGCGAAAAAAAATTGATGCCCAAGTAATCTTTGGATGGACATGATGGCAAGTGATGGACCGTGTAGAAAATTTGGCCTAAAGCTGGATTTGCACCTAGTAGACAACATTATGCATAAAGAAATGAGGCAGCAGAGGTGGAGCAGCTGTATATCAGATACACACTTAGTTATTTATGCACACCAAAATACTATCCTGTAACTATTTTACAGCTCTTTACCATTACCCAGTCAGTACTGAAGGCAGTATAGTACTACGTTGGTTATTGTGCTTGCTCATCACTTTAATGTCTGGGAAGATGTAAAAGTAGCTAGGAAGGAAATATAGCAAGGGAGAAGAAACCTCCCAGTGGGGGAACCTTGGTCAAACCATTCGTAGTGCACATACTAAGCCTGCGCTTCAGTCCAAAGTTAGTGTGTGCCAAACTCCAGGCTGTAGGCAAAAGATCTATATGAGCTCATCCAATGAGACAATTGTTTCGAGGCATTATACAAATATACATGAGCACGAACAAAGGAAGCAGCATAGAACAGAGTGATGAGTCACCTGCAAACTGAGATGAAATAGGGTCCAGATGTTCTAAGTTGTGTCATGACGTTATACCTTCCAGCTCCATGATTTTCTGTATTACCACACCATGCTGTTTGGAAAGTGACTAGCTTGTTGTAATACATGAACACTGAGAACCAAATGTTAACTTAAGCCAACATCAGATCAGTGAATTACCTGCCTACCATTTTAAGCATCAGATTTTCTCAGCCTCTGTTATAAATGAGGAGTTGGTACTGCCAGGACACTCCTTTTATTAACATCACTTACAACATTTCCTCTCAGTGCCCACAGAGAACACAAAGAATCACATTTTACATAAAAAGTCATAGAAGGAGGCTATGCCAAAACACTAAATCCTTGTCAAATGTTGATGCATTGCCAGTAGCATATGCTAACAATAGAGACAGCTGGAATTAAGGGCACAACATGACATTGTGTGAAGAGTAACAGCAATTTGAGCTATTGGGGGATATTGTCTTTCCATTGATTATCTCCACATGGAGAGAACAAGAAGACTGAATGATGGGGAGAAATGAAAGCCCTCATGTCAAGTTTGATGTACGAGTTTAACAATGAAATCCTCTTCAAGCATTACAGCCCCATCAAGTAAGATGAGTCAAAAAGAGGTGATGACATCCATTATAGGAATTATAATGTAAATGTGAAATGTGAAAATTTTTTTCATGTGAAATTTTTGCTTTACGTGATTATGGCCAACATTTGCCAAAAACTATTCCCTCTGCTCTGTGCTTAGGCATCTTAGTATCTTAGTCAAGATTTTTAAATACAAGAATCTAAAATGAACCTTTATTGGGCAAGTTTCAAAAACTGCCCAAGTCACCTGAACATCTCTGTTTCATTATCAAAAGGGAATTGCACTTCCATTGCATTTTCAAAAAAAGTCTTTGGTACATAATGGGGTGGACACATTTGAAAATTTCTCTCCTAAATTTGTGATTATGTTTCCAGTTGTTATCGGTGTCAAATTTGCTGAATATCTGATGTCAAAAAGAGTTCAAAATCCATAAAACCGGGCAACCATGATGGCCAACTCTGTAGCAAAGGTGGGGTGGTTTAGACTCAGGTGGCAACAAAGAACCAGGCGGCCCCTCTCTCAACCCCTCCCCACAGCCAAGGGGGCAGAATGGGAAGAAAAAGGCAAAACTCCCGGGTTGAGACAAAGGCAGTTTAACAGAACAGCAAAGGGAACAGAAAACCAACAACACCAGGGACAGAGGAACATACAAACACTATGATGGTCCCACCGCTCACCCACCGCACCTGGGACACCCCAGCCCGCTCTAAATGGTACATTCCCGCCCCCTCCCCCGGCAGCTCCTGGCTCCAGCCTGGGCCTGGCTCACACGGAATGGGATACCTGTGTCCTTGCCGGGGCCTGGGGAGAATTAATCCTGTCCCCGCCGGAACCAGGACAAACAGGAATAGAAAGTCCCTAAAACAAAAAGCCCGAAATAATCCAATCCTGAAGTTAGCCAGCGTTCCAAGCAGAGCGCCAACAGAGAGAAAGTTAAACAGTAACCTAGTGGTAGTTGATAGGGTGAAGATACAACCTCTAGTTATCTTAGGTAATTTTAATACTAAAAATCACACCTCTAAGAGGAGATTTGATATGTAAATGTAAGGCCACCTTAGGCCAGACAGAAATTGGGACATTTGCAAATGAGTTTTTGCTGTATAATTACAAGTGACCAATCAGCTATTTTAATGTGATTTTCCTTCATTACCTTTTTGTGTAAAAGAACCGATGTGTCTCCTAACAGGTGTGCTGGCTGCACTAGATGTCTGTCACCTTACTCTGCAGAATGGAAATAAAGACAAATATTTCGACTCAGTGCGTTGGTTGGCTCTCACACACCGGATGAAGACCACTTAGTTTTAGGACAACATATCCTCATGCCCAAATTACTTGTTTGACAACAGAAATCTTCTTCAAGCACTCTGGATGCAGAGAACTTTTGAAAATCAAACCATTCATTTTTATATATTTTCATGGCCATTAGGTCCCAAGTTTTTAAAATTAAGGTTCAGGTTTCACAGTCCCATACCACTCAGCCTGTGTGTGACCTTTGTTGGAGGGGGGATCTTTGTAAGAAGGAAGTTTGCCAGCATCTGTGACAGACTACATTGATCAGGCTGTACTTTTTGTTTTAGAAAGAGCAAAATTATCTTTATCCTACAGGTCTTGTGTTGGGTGGCATTTGCGTAAAGAGAGGAAAATAAATTTCTAAATTATGAGACAATAGCTGGTTCACTAATTATGGGCTAATTATGTCAGACTCAGAGTTATAACATGAATGAAGAGATAAAGAAATTGCCACTTGAATCTGAAAGAGAGAGTGCCAGTGAGGGACAGGGAGACCAGGCACAAGGCAATGCAGGGACCCATAGGGAGCCGGCAGCTTGTGTGAGGGCAGCTGAAGAGGCAGGGCCGGGGCCAGCAGCAGTGGTGGCCACAGCCCCAACCCCTTAAAAGGAAGATCAGCAAACAGGGCATTGCGTGGCACCTCAGCCAGGGAGTGGGATGGCGTGGCATGACAGTTTGCAATTTGCACAGAAGGGTGCAGAAAGCTTAAGAGGGGAGTTCAGACCTGACCTCTTCCTTCAGGCTTCTTTCCTTTAAAAGAGGCATTGGTAAATTGCAGATCGGACTGATTACTTTTATCCATCTTCTAGAAACTGGTTTTGCAGAGCCTGCTTGTCCCTGCTATTGATTTTGGAGACTGATAGGTCAAAGGCAGGGGTTCTGGGGGGAGGGTGATGAAGGCGCTGAGTGTTGTCACCTGACACAGGAAGAGCTATTTAACTTCTGTTAGCAAAGAATGTGGTGATTGATGTCTGGGTGCTGATTAGTTATCAGGCATCCTTAAAATCAGAAATATTGCTTTTAAGTTAGGATGTCGATGTAATTATTTATTACCTTGGCCACCTTGTTGCACAGTTTGTTGAGGGGAAACAGATAACTGTTCTGTAAAGTCTGAGGCAACCTTGAGGAAGAGGAAGATGCAGTTGTGCACTGTGCTGACTTTGCAAGACCTTGCATTACGGTGATGCTAACAAATGAGTAGCTCAGTCTTGAAGTGCTTACTCAAGCAGATTTCCTGTTGTTTCCATCATGTGGATAGCAGCAGGGAACAAAAGTAAAAGGCACTTCACCTTTCACATCCTGCACAGAGCTGGTGCTTCTGAGCAGACCACCTGTATATATTGAACACTCCTGGGAGGGAATGGCAGCCCCAACTTGACCTGCAGGTGTGCTGAGTAACACATGTCTGTGCAACATCCGTGCATATCTCTTTGATACTCAATTCCATCCTAGAGATCCAGTCTAAAAAACCATAGTGCAGTTGGCCACCTTTACTAAGAACAGGGGATGGTGCAGCTGCACCTGTACTGGTGGTGTGAAATGTGTGATTATTTCTGAAATGTGTGATTTATTTCCTGCCCAGAGGAAAACCCAGAGGACAGAATACCCATACCTTCCTCCTCTTAGCCTCTAGTCCCTTGCTTGTTCCTCCCACCCCGATTCCCTCCTTGTCTTCCACAGTGGCCCAGCTGAACTTAGAACTGCTTGACCAAGGAAGGGGAAATAATAGTGTTTGCCAGGCAGTGCTACTCACAACCAGGAACCTCCAAACTCAGTACCAGCATGGATGATGAGAAAGTTCCCTTCACGATTTTATGCAGCACATCTCAGGTAAAAGCCTAGGTTTTATTCCATATGGTCCTGCTTACTCAGCAGTTGTGCTATGATTCCATCAGGGAGGACTCAGTGGGCAGTGTTTAACCACTTCTCTCCTCACTGAAGCAGAAACCAGAGCTGCCAAGGGTGTGACATTCAGAAATAGGCTAGTGTAGCTTTCCTTCAAGGGAAAATGGCTGAGGAGGAAGTAAGGAGAGGCTTCAGTGTTTGCTCAATGAGATCCTCCAGGCCTCTTTTTGCCTCTGGGGTGCTTCACAGAGGCTAGGATCTTTCCTCCTAAATGCAAATACCAAATTCAATTGACAATCATCTGATTTGGATTTTTACCTAAAGTACTTCCTCTACCACAAATAGTGTATCTCAATCCTCTTCAACAGTGATTTGTCACAACAATGTCAGAGAAAGCTCCAAAGGGAGTTTTAAGAGATCCCAGTCAGTTTTCCTACATCCCAAGTCACTCATGCTTCACTAGGGATCTGAACCAGTGTTGTCCCCCAGTCAGGGTTTCAGGTCTGTGCCTGGTGCACAGGAGCCAACACAGAGTCAAGATACACCTTCTAATCTTTAATGCAGTTCTGTACAGAAGTGGGTGGCAGGCGATAATTCACAAAGCTAGCACACACCCTCAGAGGGGTCACAGGCTTTTAAATGGTTTACAACACAGAAAAGTTGTGCAAAAGTTGTTCATTGGTCACCTTTTAATTATATTACTGACGCTCTTCTGTGCATGCTCTTATTAGTGGCTAGTTCATTATATTTGTATAATGGTCTGAAATTATCATGTAAGGTCTCTTCCTAGGGGTGTGATTTTTACCATGCTAATTAGTCTTAGGTTACCTTAAATTACCCTCAGGCAACCCCACTTACCTTTGCACCCATCCCCCTAGGAGGTGATTCATTCTTGTTATCATTAGTGTGTGTTATCTTGTTGTGTTTCTGTACACTGAGGACCACACCAGTGTGAAGGACAAGGAACAGCAAAGCACACAGGTGGACCTGTGCCAGTATCCTTGGCTTGAGCTTCATGGCACCAATGATGGATCCGGAGTCAGTGGGACAAAGGGGAGATGTAGAGAGCCCTGAAGAAGATGGATTCCAGGTATGTTGAGAAGGTGGCAGTCCAAGAAGGACACCAGGAAGGAGGAGAAGGTGGCAATTATGAGGTTTGATACAGACGTTGGGATGCCTGCTCTAGTAGGTCACCTATATTTAAAGTATGAGAATAAAGATAATGTCACAAAATCTCCCTGATCTTAAGCAGGGGTAGGAGGAAGCAATGATTATAACTTTTAATCCTCTCAGAAAACCACTCCTGGCAGCCCACACCACATGTATGACCGGCTGTGAAGTAAGCAACCATTTACTCATGCCTCTTCTTAGCAACTGATGTTAATGAAGCTGAGCCGTCAAGTAAGGAATGATCATACCTACAGCTCTGCCAAAGAAACCAGAAGGCCCTCTGTCTGCCAACATCACAAATGAGGTATAAAACTGATATTGAGAAAGAAGAAAAATCAAATTACCTGGCAGATATGCCAGATAATAGCTGCCTTCAATAGTAATTCAATTCACAGGAGGACAAGCCTATCCTTTCCGTTGAATCATTTCTCAGTTCAATAAGGAAGCCTCCCATGTCAGGCCTTCAGTGATGAAAGCCTTTGTACCTCCCAGAGCTTTTACATCAAGAGCATTATTAGACCATGGATGATATCATAGAATCAGAATAATTTAGGTCAGAAGGGACCTGCAGGAGAGATATCAGCTGTACTTCTGTTTTTCGAGTCATCATGGGCTGCAAGCAGCTAAAAGTCTGCAGTGAATACCCTGATAGTACTTTTGCCTGAAGATTCAGGTAGATCAACATAGATTTTGGTGAAAAGATTTAGATTTTGTTGTACTTCCTTTCACTTTCCCAGATAGTCTTATACAGTCCACAGCATCTCCTTTCTGGGTTACTAGGTTCACAAACTGAGTGGTACATGAGTCACACAACTATGATCTGAGCTCTCTTTTGAAGTCCATGAGATAACCTGGTGAATTAGCAAGGTGCCAGAAGGGAAATTCTATCCCCAATGGCAATCTTAAGCAAGGCAGACTGATAGGTGAAATGCAAATTCCCCTGGTTGAAAGACCCCTTCAGAAGACAAGATGAGCAAGGCAAGACCTGACTCTGGCACTAGATGGTGTGTATGTAGTAAAGGATGGTAACTGCATCTCCCAGGGAGGGAAAGAGAAGTACACACAAGCAGAGAAGTGAGGTGCCCAGTTTTGGACAGTAAGACAGAATGCATGATGGGGCAGGGAAGAAAGGGAAACAGAGTATGAAATATGAAACTGGCATGCAGGACCCATCAAGTCCTAGTGTTGTTGACAACATTGCTACATGAAGTTATGCCAGCAGAATGGAGAGGACACGTGCTGTGGGTCCTGGGAAGAGGCAGAGTGAGGAGATAATTTGGGAATATCCTGCATAGGTATTTCTACCAGAACATGTCTGTGCTGGGGCTGTAGTCTCAGCTTTCACAGCTGTTTGCCACTCTTGACATTTCTTCTTTAAAAGCTTCCATGTTTCATAACCAATAACTGAGCAGCACCAGTTTTGAATGCCAGCTAACACCCAGTTTCCTGTATAGATAAGAGGGAGTAGCTTAAAAAACCTGTAAGTCCAGATCTTAATTTTTTATGAATTGTTGTATTTACACTGACTTTAATTGATCTGTGTTGATTTCTATCAGCTGATGATAGATCTTCCTATTGAGGCAGAAACACATTTCTACCCTGCCTGTGAAATCCAGAGCCTGTAATATATTCAGTTTATAAAGTGCCATGGGACCTTTGGGGAAATTGTATTTATTTTACATGATTTTGTATTTAAAGTGAAAAAAAAGAAAAAGTCAGTCAGCTACTTTGGGGCAAATAGTGCTGTGAACTTAGTGTGACCACCCTGCCAAATTTATTTCAGGATGATACATTTGCTCACTAATTATCACGTTAGGTAAATGTCATACTTTTCTTTATCTGCATGTTTAACAGAACTTTAACCTTTTCGGCAGGTTTTCCATTGAATTGCTTCCTTGCATAAAAGTATTGGAGACATGACTCACTTTTCCTTAGAAATACCTCTGCAGTTTTTCTGACCCTACTGCCAGCTGGGAGAATAGATAAAAACTCCTGAGCTGTGAGTTACATTAGTGAAAACTGCGCTTATCCATGATAAAGCAAAGTGCTGGCATGCTGCATGAGGAACAGACCTCTTTCTACCTTAAATAACCTTTTCTTATAGGCCCTGACAGAATCATAGCAAGACTAGGGTGGGAAGGGACCTCTGGAGGCCTGTAGTTCACTCAGTTAGATCAGGCTTCTGAGGAACCTGTCCAGGCAAGTGCTGAAAATATCAAAGTCTCTGGAGTTCACTGCAAAATGGTATCCACTGTAGGATTGTCATCCTATAGCTGAATCACATTGCAAGGAAATGCACAGCAGGGCTGCCATTAATTGAAAGTGAAAGCAGGAATAGTGAATCCACTATTTCACTCCAAATGATGCCAATGATTTGAAATTCTACTCCCACTGCACCAAAGTTTTTATTAACTTTCTGCCCAGTATTCAAGCCATCCCTTCATTGTCTCGAAAATAAAAGCACAGGGATAACAGACAGTTGAAAAGAGAGGACTCTCAGTCCTTAACCCGAGTGAGAACCTCACAGCACTAATGTGCTAATCCTGCTGGACCATGGAAGAAGCCTTCATTCGATACCCATAGACTGATTTCAGCACCTGGAAAAGTGCTTTACAGTGAAGGATGTAAGGAATCTACCTTAATTAATGTACCACAAAGCTAGTGTTTTTAAAATGAGTTAAAGGAGTTATGTAGAAGCTAGTAGGCTACATATGTTGTATTACAATTCTAAGCAGGACTTACAGTCAAACGTCAAGATTGCATAACGCTAGAAGCTGTACACATAAACCACACAGGGAAACATTTTCAAGCTTGTAGAAAACTTTTAAGCATTCAGTTTGCCTTGATTTTAAATGCCTGTTTTCTGTCCTGCCTTTGCAAGCCATACTGTCCAAAAACCTTAGCAGGCAGTAACACCTTGTGCAGTCATTAGTGTGTGTTATCTTGATTGCATCTGGGTAAAACACAGAGAAAACACAGAGAGCTTCGATGCAAGCGTGGAGACAAAACATTCTGTCTGAGCAATATAATTCTTTTTTATTGTTGTGGTTTTGAAATCCTGAAATTAACTGATTACTTTTGCTTACACATATATTAAAAAAAAAAAAAAAGGCAAAGCAGAAGGTTGGCTGTGCCTATATAGATATGTATTTATCCTTTGCCAGGAACTGACTGGTTAAGATGTGCACCTCCTTCTAACCAGACACATGCAGGACCTTAATCAAAATGTAGACAGCACCTGCTTTCTGTGGGCATTTCTTCCTTTTAAAAATCCAAAGCCAAGCTAAGTAGAAATATTTTATATAATTATTTTCATGAAAAATTATAAAACTTCATTAATATTATAAGAAGCTGTAACCATTTTGATGTTTTGATGAACCTCTATGTTTAAGGGGAAGAAGGTCAGGCTGAAACATTTCTGTTATGTCTAATGATTCATTATGGTTTTGTATTTTGCTACATGAAGTTAGTTTCAGTCACTTTAGTCATTATGCAATAGGGCTTTTGTACGCTTAAACAATGTCAGTCCTTTCTCTGCTAGCAAGCACTTCTCAAGTGCAGGCATAGAAAGTCAGGACCCACTGTGGTAAATTCAGCAAGCATGTGTGAGATGTTGATAACTGAAGGGGCTACAATATGAAAGGACAAACAGCAGCAGTCCTACCATCTGTGGAAAATTAGCACCAAGAATGGCAAGAGCACAAACAATGAAATTAATGAGACATATTAAAAAAAATTAAGTGTATAAAAAAAAATTAAGTGTATTAAGCATAATTTTTTGACATCACTAAGAGCAGAGTGGCATTCTTAAGGCACATTCAGTTAGCATCTGTGATTGTGAAGAAAAACCTGTATTATGGGGGAATGGACGTTCTAATGTATTTGGAGCATATTGTGACCAATTTTATCTGAAAGTAACGTACAATCAATTACAAAACGTATCTTTAAGACAGGTGAGCACTACCTTTATAAAAGAATAGGTGCATATTTTACGTCATACAAAGCTGTGAGTTCAAGATATGAAGTTACACACACACAAACACAGGGCTGTACTCCAGCAGGACTAGCCCTGCTGAGTTAGCGAGGTGCTAAGGAATAAACTAGATATCAAAGAGGAGTTCACAGAGGTGGGTACAGTACCATTGGCAAGGCAAGGAAATTGCTGAACCAAGAGATGCAGTTCCTTGTTCCCCGGTGTGTGAACATCGCACAGCTGAGTATCACATTATGATCTCCCAAAGGGCAAAGGCAGCAGGACAATGTTTTGGGGTTTTTTAATATCACTAATGTCGTGTGTCTCCATTCATTCTAGGTAGATGGAGGCAGAAAAATGGCTTACTTTTCATCTGTCCTGCATTTGTATGAGTTTTTGACTTCAGGTCCTGGGCCAACTGGTGCAGTCTCATCTTGACTGAACAAGATTACGACCATTTGGCACAGAGAAGTATTTCAAGACCTCAACTTTCATAGTTGCCTAAGTTACTTTTTTTAAAAAATGTATGTATGCTGAATTATTTTAAATGCTTTTCATGTGAATTAAAAATCTTATTTCTTCCTCATTCTGTAAATCAGGAGAAACTTCCCTTAAAGTTGCTTGGTCTGACCTTCCACCTCCTTGAGTCGCTGATGCTTATGCAAAGTGGCATTAAAACATTACTGGACAAGGATGGCTCAGCTTTCATCATTTGTTGCTTGGCACCTGACAGTGTAAGTTATGCCAGAGTGAAAACACAGTGGATAGTGAACTTCTAATAAAAAAAAGGTGTGATGCCCTGGGGAAGCCTAGTCTAGTGGGAGGTGTCCCTGCCCATGACAGAGGGGTTGGAACCAGGTGATCTTCAGGGTCCCTTCCAACTGCAGCTATTCTATGATTCTATGATAAACCAGTTCCTAGGCTGTGGGTGGGGTGGCAAAATTGATCTGTGTATCTTCACAGGGAAAGAAAAGGAGAGCAGTTTTCCCCTATGTCCATAGTATTCCATGTAGACCTCTCTGGGCCAGAGAGCTTTGGTATGGTTTCATTCCCTCTGCTTTTCATAGGAGTGCCATCAGGACTAGAGTGATTTACACCAGCTTTGCAAAGACACTAGCAACCGAGCAAGGCAGGAATATCGCAAGGTGTGGTGGAGGATTAGAAAGAGTTAAAAGAGCTTAAAAAAAGTGTTAGATGGACAGAGGCATGGTTTTGTTGTCCCTACTGGTTTTCAGATGTCTGCTGCCTGACAAGTCACTGACATATCTGTCAGCTGCCCGTTACAGGGCGACCACCAGCTTGCTCACTGGGGGGTCTGCAGCCATCTGCAGTCACCAACATCCCTGTGCCCTGCAGTAATTAAGGAACCACAGGTGAAATAAAAGTAAAATGTTCCCACTTCTTTATAAGCAAACAATATTACACTGATCCTGGCAAGTGTTTTCTTAATGCTTTTTTAAAGCCAATTGTAATTAAACATTTCAATAGCAAAATTGTGTTTCATTCAGGGAAAGTATCTTCAATAATGGACTGTACTCGGAGCAGTACATTAGGTAGTAGTGTTGAGGAGTAGAAAAAGTAAAAAAAGCTATTCATATTTTTAAAAAAATTCTGTTCATTTACGATTCAAGGATTTCACTGAGTTAACACCAATGATGAAAATTCAACCATTTATATCATTCGTCTCTGGGTATCTACAGGAAACAGATGTTTTTTACCAGCATCAAGGACTTTCTTCTTAAATGACAACTTACAAACAAATCAGTAAGTGTAAACTTGATTTATGAGAATGTATAAATGAATAAGCATGGTTCAGAGCAAGGAAGCCAGAAGAAGAGTCAACCATTATATGCATGTATATATTTAAACTTTTTTTTTTTCAAAGTTCACAATCCACTGTGTTTTTGTTTTGGCATAACTTACACTGTCAGGTGCCAAGCAACAAATGATGAAAGCTGAGCCATCCTTGTCCAGTAATGTTTTAATGCCACTTTGCATAAGCATCAGCGACTCAAGGAGGTGGAAGGTCAGACCAAGCAACTTTAAGGGAAGTTTCTCCTGATTTACAGAATGAGGAAGAAATAAGATTTTTAATTCACATGAAAAGCATTTAAAATAATTCAGCATAAATGTATATTCAGCATAAATGTATATATAGAGATCAGCCATTCTAATCAGATGTGAGCCCACTTCAGGCATGAACCTGTGTTCATATATGAAACATTGTTGTGTTGTTGAAAAAAAAAGGTTAATTGCAGTATTTCACATTATGTCATGCCAGACACAGCAAATGCTTTCCTTTCCGTGGCACTGGATGTGTGTCATGTCCCACTCAGAAAAGAGGGAGTGTAAGCAAATACACAGCAGTGCAGATTAAGGTAAAACAAATCTCATGGTCCATATACAAGCATTTATTACATTCCCAAAATGGTTACTACGGGTGTCAACTAAGTCCACGATAATTGGTTAGGTATGCAACAAATTATGGCAAGCAGTACATCAGCTTTAAAAGAAAAGAAAAAAGAGGTAAGAAAAGGAACAAAGGGATAGAGAAGGAGAGATAAAGAGATCCCTGGTCCTGGTTCCAGCATTGGTCCGGCCAACAGCGGTTGTTCATAAGAGTGCTCTTCTTTGTATCCATAGGGACAAATGTCTTCAGGCAAAAATCTTTGTTTCAGGGAAAAATCTTCCCAGGCAAAATCTTCTCTAAGGGCACTTATTTTCCCCATTTATGTTTGCCATATTAGCACGGCCCGCCCCACTTGCCACGGGGGCAGCCTTGTCTCAGATTTCTCGCCCCCCAGGCTGATGCATAGCATGATTTGGGTAGGGAGACAAAAGCTACAGTCATGTATGTTTAGCATGATCTTGACTATCTTCATTAGCATATACAGGGGTGTCAACGTTAATATGCAGTTTGCAGATAATAAGGAAAAGAGCAGTCATCAGGCAAGGTAGTCTTCTGAAAAGGCAAAGAACCACACAGATTCTCCAGTTTTGTCTCCCATGAATTACACAAGAGATAAGCAGGTGCTTTATCAGATCCTTGAGCAGAAGGCCTGGTACATTACTTGGGAAGGCTTGAGGGCCTCCTCCCCCTCCTTTGCCTCTCACCATTTATTTCACGTTTCCCTCAGCAGTCTTTCTTTAGGGGAAGTTACAAGTCATCTCTTACAACATCTCCCTCTGTATTCTCATGTAAAAGTGGAGCATGTTGTTTCAGGCAAACCAGTAGTCTTTGATTTAGGCTAACTTCTAGTGGGAAGTAACTGGCTTAGCAATTATGAAATGAGGTATGTTTCAAGTGAGTATCTTGCTGAAACCAACAGAAGAGAGTAAAAGATGTGCAAGGAACAGAGGAAGGGTGAACTTGCAGATAGTTGGAAATAAACGTTCATCCCTCTTTTACAGAGGAGAAACTATGAATTAAATATGACATTTGGATGTTGAAGCAAAATTTTGATTTCTGGAAAAGGCATTGATTTCAGTAGTGGGATCCAACCTGTGGTTTCTCTCCTATTATTACCATCCTGTGTAAAACCTGACAAATACCTGCTTGTTTTTCCAGTCTTGGCTAGCTTCAATTAAATCAAATATTTCATAGTTTTTATCACATTCAAATCAGTGTTGATTTTCCAGACAAAATGCAAAGCAAAATCCTGTGTTCAGAGCCTCTTTCTTCCCCATACAGGGAAATTTCACCATAATGCCAGGAACCAAGAGACCTATATTTAAGTCATCTTTCTCTATAAGGTGGTTTATTTTCTTTTTTTGGAAAAGAAATCTCCATTGCTTTGGACTGGGAGAGGATGAAAAAAGATGTTTTGGAAGAACCAAAACTAATTCCAGTTTGTGGTATTATATTCTCTCTTCTAGTCCTGGTAGCTAATTGTCATACTTATACTGGGGCATGCTGCAAGGGCAGTAGAAAATAGCTCACAGCAGATAATGTGCACTGCATTGTTTAGGTATGCAGGCTCCCTTCACCTTGCATGGCTTGTTTATCTATTTGAAAATAGTTTCCTTGGGGATCAGGTTATGTGAGTGTTGAATCAGGTTTTTGTGTGGCATTCAATTCTTTGACAGGCTGCTTGTGACATAGTGTCCTGGTTTGAGTGACACAGGACAAACTTGTTTTCTAATGCTTGGGAAAACTGCACTTTTAGATGACTCTGGTGTCTGTATTTGTGAAAATCTTTACTTCATAGCAAGCTATGCTATGTGGGATTCAAGGTCTCGGTGTTTTCAAGCCTTGCCAGGTGCAGGGCTGAGGAGGAGTGAGACAGGGCACTTGACCCAAGCTGGCTAACAGGATTATTTAATACCATGAATGTCACATTCAATATAAATTAGAAAGTTTACTGCATAGTGCTCTCTCGCCCTTCATGGCAGAGTTCCAGAGAACTTCTTACCCCAATGCCAGACCCTTTGGGGCCTTCCCTTCCTCCTGAAGCCGTAACACTCAGTGTCTGATATTTGCTGTCCTTGGCTTCCTACTGATAATTCTTGTATATCTTATAGTAGCATCGGAATCAATATTGGTTCTTTAGTATCACTGTTAGTTATTTAGTCTTATCCTATATAATCTATTTGTATTTCAACCCTCGTGCTTCCTTATTTTCCCCAATTCCCCTTCTCAGGTGGGGAGGTATCGTTGAGTGATAGAATAACAATAAATTGTTATGGGTTTCTCAAACCATAACACATAGAAATGAGGAAGTAAAGGGAAACCAATGCTTTGAAAAATCTTCCACCCAGGTGGCTTGCTTATGAGCAAAGGCCAGGCTTTGTCCGCAGGACATCTTCTAATTCTCTCTGATGCTGAGGAAAACTTAGCTGAACAAAGTATGCACATTCAAATATAGCCTGGTTTGCATATGCCCATATCAGTAATATGCTCAAGCAGGACTAAAGTACAGGAAAGGTAGAAAATATTGCCTGGATTTGTGATGTAAATCAGCCAACAGACTGCTCTGAATTAGGCCAGGCATTGAAGAGTTTGGAGAGCCAAAGTCATTTTAGAGTACCACAGCTCTTTTAGGTCCTGCTGTGACACCCCTTTCTGTCCTTTCTTCCACGGGGAATCTGTTTCATGGAGCTCCAACTTGAGGCCATGGTGGGATAGTGGACAGGCATCAGAGAGCTTCCTCCTTCCACCAGTGTGGGTAGGAATTACTGAGTGCTATTCCAAGTCAGGTTAGTTTGTTAAAAACTTTAACATAGATTGATGATCCTGAGTTTAAGTGAGTTTAAAATGTACCAATTTTCTTGCAAATTAAATGTAGAAATGCTGATGAGGCTTTTATTTTTTTTTTAGAATAATTGCCTTTTTAGAAGTTATATATTAAAGAATGTCACAAGCACATTGTACAAAGGGCAGATTCTTTTGACAGTGCATGAGTGTTAGAAATGCGGTGTCTGCATCTGAAGTAATTCCTTTCAACTCCTTCAGTCAGTGGAACACTAGCCAATACAGACAGTGGAGCTGAGGAGGTAATTCCTCCCTTCTTACAGGAAAAGCTGGTCAAAGACATGACACTTTCGACCTTGCACTACTGGTAACTAGCTCACATGTAAGAGATCATGCTGGACTCCTTGAGCTGGAGAGAGAGTTTCCACCAGAAATGGAATTTGCATGTGTTTGCTCAGGCTGTCTTTTTATCTGCTCGAGTCATCAGAGCATCCTGACACAAAAAAAGAACCAAAGAGAAGGTGCACAACATTCCCTGGCATCCTCGTGAGCTAGGGGTTTGAGTCTTACGGAAGTATTATCGGTGGATATTACTGTGCTTCAAAGGCAGCTATGCAGCATATACATCTGTAGCTGCCTCTGGGTAGCAAGGTTTTAAGCCTCACTTCTTATTCAGACCATGCACTACTAGTGAGGGCAGACACAGATCTCCTTGCCATGGGTTCAGTGACACTGGGAACAAGTGGTGGTAATCACATCACACGTGTCTCACAGCACTATGATGAGAGCATTGTTCTCTTTCACTTAGAACCTCTGACACTGTCATTATCAATATTCAGAAAGCAGTGCCTAAATTGTTAAATGCAAATACAACCTTCCCCAGTAAATTTCTACTCTCTCATGCAGCTCACCAAAGGAAGATTGAAGAACAGAAGGATTTGATATGTTTTGTTCACAATCTGGGCAATAAATTCAGGGGGAAAATGTGACCTATTGGCTTAGTTTAGGTTGATAAAAGCGGACATTGCTTTCACCAGATGAGATACATTCTTCAGCCTGTGCTTCTTTTGTGAAGTGTGTAAAAACACACCGGGCTTCTTCTGTGACTTTCCTGCTGTTCTGTTAAGTTGACAATATTTGCATAAAGAGAATAATGGATCCTCTTTACTCACCATACCCAGCCAGGCTCAAAGTTTCAGTCAGTACAGAGGAGTAACTCATCCTATAGAGCCCTTTGCCTTTTTTCTCAGGTCTGATTCTCAGCTGACACCACAAAATTCAGAATGACAAATCTCTTGGAGTGGATGCTATGGAGAGCAAGGGGTGATATGCTGCATATCTGGTGGTGTTTCAGAAGATGAAACTATCTAAAGAGCCTGTAAATGGACAGGTTTTCAGTAGGGGATGAGCACCTAGCAGCTCTTCTTTCTTTCACATACTAAGGGCCTTGGTGCATTGGTCATACTTGGTATTCTGTGTGCAAACTTTGTTTGAAGAAACTGGTTCACATTCACATAGTTTTGATGTCAGTAGCCATGTAAGCAAGGTCTGTCCTCATGTTGACAGCAAAAGGCTTTCCCCAGGATAATAAACCTTGTGTCGACTCCTCAAATATCTAAAACACCATTTAAGATTGTGCAATGATGATGCAAGGATAGAATTTTGAGAACTTTGCTAAATCCAATGGCTGTCTGGACACCTAATTCTCTCTGAAATCAGAGGAAGCTGGGGACCTAATAAACTTTGAAACTGGGCCACCAAGTCTTCCTGTCATGAAGCCTTTAAAGTCTGTACACATGATCACTAAAGAATCAGCCTGTTCTGAAGACTAGGGTTACATTTAGTCTGCATAGCATCTGGAAAGTTTAAAAAGAAAAAGGCTGCAGGCCAGGATGGGAAAGCCTTGCAGAGGTGGAGGAGTGACTGAGATACATTCTACCAGAGTGAGAGTGATTGCAGTTACAGAAGATGAGAATGCTGAGTCATTCTGTGAAATACAAAGGAACCAGCTGCAGAGCATCATGTGGGCACCTCTGCCCAGCCCTGAAGAACGAGAGCTCTGGTAAAGCTGCATCAGTCCTGTGGAGTCAAAGGACTCAAAATGCAAACACTGCTGATCCTTGGATTTGGTTTCTGACTCCTGTACCCTAAATGCTTTTTGAGCTTTATGGAGAAGAGACTTTTAGGGCAATCCCAAGGAGGAAAATATTAGGGAGCTGTGTAGAGTAATGGAGTCATAACCTTAATCTGGGTAATAGTGAATGGTGATGTAAATTCATCACAGCAATATGTCTCTGGGAAAAAAGCTGGTGGTGGCCAGCTCTAAGTTAAAACAAAAAAATGTGGAAAACCATCACTTACATATGTGTATGTATGCACATACACACTTTAATCCTCTTTCTCTTGCAGTTCTTCACTAAGTTATCCTCCTTCTAGTCTTTTCTGCCTCTTTTCCTCTCCCCTTTTTTTTCTTCTGAATTTTTCTCCTTTAAGAGGCAAAACCTGAACCCAACAATTGTACTGAAGTCAATAGACAGCTTTTCCTATTTGTAGATTGAGTAGAGATTTCAGCATATAAGATTTTATGTGTATTTTCTTCCTTTCAAAAGGTCTAGGGAAAACAGAATGCCCTTTACTTGAAAGCCAGTGGTGTGGCTTTCATCAACAAATGAATGGGAGTTGTCTGAAAGCTTTCAGAGTAGTTTTATGAAAACAGTATTTAGCAGTCAATTTTCATTGCCTTTATAGGGAGGCCTTTGAAAAAACACTCAGTTCACTCATGTAAACAGCTTAGGCTCTTTTCAACCTCAGTTGCTGTGTTTGTTAAAGTCCAGATAGAGTTAAGAAGCAAAAAGGAAGATCAGCATTGGGTCTGAGTGGTACAAACCATATAAATATAAGAACCTTCTGAACTTAGAAGGGTCTTAAGCACCCTTAGAAGGGTGCTAAGTCTTGCTGCCCAATAAGAGAGTTCAAACAGCCACGTCTCCACTGTGGTAATTCTCTACATCTCTGGATGACAATAACAGTTGTGTTTTAATGGCCCTCATGGCATGGGCCTCGTTTCTGTTTAGAAAAAGTAGCAGGATTTATGTTAGCATGGGTCTTTTCCAGGTCAAATGACCCCTTGTGAATTCTTGTGGATGATCTGGGCTGGTTCAAGGGACACAAAGCTTCATCTATTTCAAAGGTTTTAAGGTTGGAAAGACCTTAAGGAAGATTTAAATAAGTTCAGCGTGGAAGATCCGTCTATTTTGTGTTTTCAGCCAGGCAATAGCTGGCTTTGCTAATGAGCCCTTTCTGCAACATAGAGTAAGTAACTGTGTTACTGGTGTGCTGAACACAAATGAAAGTTTTGTAGAAGTGTAGCTCAATGCCTTGGTAAAGGACTGATCAAAGACTTACTTCATAAGAAGATAGTAATTTGGTAGGTAAGGTAAAGATGTGCAACAACAAACCTGCAGCGGTAGTGCCATTGAGTTTTGCCATCTGGGCCCCCACAGCCATTACATCTGTTTCAGAGAAAGTAACCAGTATATTAGTAATGCATTTTGTGAGTCTGGCATGTTCCATCTTCCCCCGTAGCTTAGGGACAGTTACAAATAGGCCTGCTGGACTCATTTGTCCATATAATATCAGTGGCTTGACCTTGATACATCTCCTAATGCCATTTCCATCTACTCCTTACTTCCTATCACTTAGATGTCTCTAGTGTCTGGCGTATCTCTTCTTATTTTAGTCATAAATCCTTTCCTTTAAGTTAGAAGTCAAAGGTATCTTGGTGTCCCATCTTATAAAGCATAGCTATGACACTGCTACTAAAGGATGCACTGTAGTAAAGTTTCAGCCTGAGATTTTTTGAGGTAAAACATATTTATTTTTCCTATATCCATCCAGATTTTCATTGTTAAAAAGGCATGGCATATAATTTTTTTATTTATAGCCAATCCATCCTCAGCACCAAAGTTGAAGATATGTACCTAAAGTACCGTATGCCATTGAGGACGGTAAGCTTTTATCTAGCACACTTGAATCTGCACTGCAGTGCATTAAAGCATGGTGGGGTGAAAAAAGGGTAAGTAGAATGTTAGGTGCAAATTTACCTTATTCTGTATTTGGTCACCTTCTTCCTATTAATACTAATAGTGTTGTTGCATGCATACATTAAAGAGAAAGGTCACATCTTTATGGCTTTGGAACTGTAACTAGCATCAGCTTGAGGATAGCCTGTAAGGTACAAGGCTGAAAATATTTTAAAAGGGCTGTCAGACTGTTCATGTATTCAGCCTATCCACTGTTTCACTATTGTAGGTGTATCCTGCCCTCTACCCCATTATCACCTCTTTGCTTATCTCATTCTTTCTTAAGAGCATATGAGACATCAAAATTAAAACTACTTTATTCCTACCTCAAGAAGTGAAATATTCAGTCTTCTTTGTAACTAGTTTTAAACGTACTAACCTGGGCAGCATATCTCTTAGTATAAACAAAGTGAAGTGTTATCAAGAGATCTACAATTTGCATGATACGTACTTAATATCATCAAAATATTTAGCAGGGTTCCTGACAGATTTTATCATTTCTGTGTAGTAATTTGGGTAGTTTGTTATTATGGAATAAGTCCTTATTCTGGAATAAATCCACTGTTCTTGTGGTCGTGGGGTTTTTTATGACTAACATAATTGAGGTGTAGCTATGCGTTGTGAATAAGAAAAGTCCTTTTACCCACAATATCTATGATGAATGGAAATAGCAATAAGAATATCTAAATGACAGTGTCATAGTAGAAAAATAAACAAGTATCCTGGGACAAAGTCCAAATTTCTGTGTTATCTTACTGTTACATCTGCCTGAAGGGCTAATCCAAAGCAGAATGAAGTTAGGCAGTAAATCCACTTGGATTTAAAAAGTTTTCAAATCAAGCTGCTAATACCTCTGTTAGATAATATCATGGGTTAGAGCTGAAGTTGATTATAATAAGACAATGTGTGCACTTCCAGCTTCTATAATATCCTTCCTCCATGGATTGCAGTGCATGTTACAATATTAATTCTTACTATCCTGCTAGGAAAATTATTATTGTGCCCATCTCTTCAGTGAGGGATATGCTGAAGCATGTTGAAAGCTAACTCGGGATATCCAAGGTCATACCATGGAATGTGAAGAGCGGGTTGAATAGTTAATTCTTTCAAAATCTTTTGTAGGTTTTCAACTGAAAACCTTTTTTTCTTCCCTTTAGCTTGAGTTTTCCCCTTCCTTGAAGGCACTTTTAATTTGAAATAAAGCAATTATTAGCCAATACCTTTCCCCTCCCTTCTTTTTATAGCTATTGTCAGCATTTTATATGGTTATGGATGAAAGTTTTGCCTCAGTGAAATTGTCATTCCTAGGAAAAGGGTGAGCTCAGGTTCAGGTTCATTACTGGTGAGTTCAGGAACTTATGGGCAGCTATTTTTCTGGTAGGTTTTGGGGGGAGGGTATATCTGGAGGGTACAGAAGTTGTTTGGTGTAAGACCAAACATTTTCTCTTGATGATTTGCTACCTGTATCAAAGAGTCAGATTCTTCATACTATCGTTATCTGATTTTGTTGAGAGTGAATTCCATAAAGTGCTAGTATGATTGCTTTTCAATAACAAGAATAAACTGAAAGATAAATGCTTTCTTCCCATTGAGTGTCACGTCATATATCCTGCACTTCTGCAATAATAAATTCGTCTTCTGGGATCATAGTTACTCTCCACTGCATGGCTCCTGATTTCCATGAGTCTCAAAAATTAAGTTGACATTCCCTAGGAACCGGAAAGGAAGAAATATCTGAAATGGTTATATAAGCAGGAAGATTTTTAGGTGTATTTTTTCCCCTATGGAGCTAGAAAGATTATCAAGGGCAGCTGGCTAATCCCATCATCAATTATGAAAAAACTCCTGAAGGAAGTTTTGTCTTGATCATCTTCAGAGATGCCTTTCTGGAAGGCGGGATTAACACCAGCACAAAAGATAATGCTTGATGCAAGGGTGATGTACCTGTGACTCTGCCTTGAAGTAAGATTGGATAATGTCTTTAAATGGCATGACTGATATCCTAGGCATGCACAGTTTTTAAATGGAGTCTCTTTGGGACTGGTCTATCCAAATTTTCAGGCTGGAGCTGTGCAAGATGAGCGAAGCAGAGATATTTTACCTTTGCTGTACAAACAGTTGTGGAAGAGAGGATAGAAAGTATTGTATCACCCAAGATAAGCCACTCTCCTGTGGTGCCTACGTTCATCCAAATCTCACCCTTCATATGCTGACTTGAGAAGAATCAGTGCACAGGAAGTTGTAGTACTGTCTGCTTTCCTTCAGCAATGTAAAGTTAACATGATCTGACATCCCCTTATACTGCTCCACTGAAAAATTATCATTTAGTGTCAGCAGAAAAGGGAGAAAACTTGACTGCAACATACAGAAAGACACCAAGAAAAAGAGAATTAAAATAAAATTAGTTCAGAAAGGGACTATTGTTGAGGACCCTGTGCCTTGGCGTGAGAAAGTATGTATGCAGCCAGCTCTCAGAGATAATTACACGGAGGAAAATCTATGTGTGCATAGAAGCATCAGGGCAGCTTATGCATTGTGGCCACAGAAAGACATTGCACATCATCTGTGTGAGCTGTTAATACCTAAGAGAAGCTGTGGTATTATGGGGTCTTCCATTACACTTCAGGAAGAAATTGCGTGCAAGTTCACAGTGGTAACTTAAGAGTCTTCAGAGTTCAGAGGACAGTGGCGTATGCTGAAACTGACAAAGTGAGAATCTAAGGATGTATCTTTCTCCATCTGTTCTTACTGATCACGGATGGAAAGATATAGAGGGAATTGCACAATGGGAGGTACAGGAGAATTTTAGAATTTGTCTGCAGGAAAAGTTGCAGTGTCATCACCAAAAAGTATGGGTATTTGGTCATTTAAATCTATCTTGTAAGGCAACTTGTTTATCACTCAGTTGTGTCTCAGTAATAGTTCCTGGTAAGTCCTACAGTAAATCACTTCTCCCTTCCCCATGCACCTCATACAGCATCTAAACCTCCTCTGACCCAAGGCACCTGGTGGACATTTGAAACTGCATCAGTAGGGTGAAAGAAACATCAGTAGGCAGAAACGAGTCATAAAAATATTCAGGGGAAACAAATCTGTCACCATTAGTTTATTAGCACCACTGTGCATTGAATTCATATGCCAAAGAGATGAACAACTGCCAAAAGTACATCCTTGTCCTTCATTTTAGCAAATAAGAACAACATAGAAGAGAATGTGTCCTCAAAGATTTCTATAAGCAACCCACTTATAAAATCCATGAAGAAATTGGAATAAATTGGAAGAAAACAGCTATTAAATGACTAACAGCTTTATATAGCCTTTCTAATCAGTTCTGTCCTGATATTTGGACAAAGATTTGATGGATAAGACTATATAATATTGCAGTAAAGTCCTATTTTACAGTGATAAGAAAGTATAATTTGTACTCACATTGCAATGTTCACATAAACATCTTTATAACTATTTATATCTACATGTTGTATCTATAAAGAACAGCCTAGAATCAGGCTCCTAAATCCATATTCAACCACATCAGTAATTGACCTAATTATTGAACTGCTTCACATAATGTTAGAGATTTCCCCTGTTTTTCATACGTTATTTTCACGGGAATCCTGGGAAAGTTGATTCTACCCCAGTAGGCAGAAGCATTGGAAGAGGATAGACCAAACAATTACAATTCCAAATTATGATAATGGGTTAGTTTTTCATGGTAATGCAAGACTCTTTTTTAATTTACAGCTGCTTTTTAGCTTCTATTTTATGTCCAACATCATTTTTTGCTTTTATTACATAAAATGTTGATAACATTGAGAATTAGATTTTAATCAGGAAAAGGTTACTCCTGAGCACTAGATCTCTGACTAATGCAACAATCCAGGAAAACACTGAAGCATATAATTTTATCCCTGCTTGGCATTGTGCATAAAGTCATGCTTAATTTTAAGGATGTGAAAAGTCCCATTGACTGTTAAATTTAGCATGTTTATAGGTGTTGTTCTTGCATAGAGAATACAGAAGAATCCAGTACATAAATTCAGTAGTAAATAAAATGTAATCAAACATAGAAAACAGTAAATTTACCTGTTCGTTCTCTGCCATTCTTCTCACAAATTGCGAAGAGGCAGGTATTCTGCAATCATGACATTAACTTGATTTGTGTAGAAGGAGCACCGGTTTTGTACTAAACCCCCGATATTGTACAAGATCCTGTACAAACCCAAAACAATAATAATCCTGTCCCAGGTAGTTTGAAGTCCCTTTCTATCTGATACTGCAATATCTGTCACCGGCCTTATCTAAAAACTGAATATATGAAGGATATACTGGGGTGCTAGGAGCCCACTTAGGGTGTCCCAGCTCACCAGTGAAGGTGGGAGGAAGTTCGTACATGTCACTCAAAGCAGTCCAAGTTCTCCCTAATGTAGGGAGAGTCTTTTCACACAGGTACTGCTGAAAACTTCATGCAAGACATTCTCATAGACTCTAGGTGTCTCACTGCAGAGAGCTGTTTGGGAAATTGGAATCTGTGTTGTTAATATATTAGAAGCTTCTTTTTAATCCTAGTAAAATCAGTGAGGGTCTTCCTGTTGACTCCTTAGGTGCCTTGTGTTTTTTGCAGAGAAGTTGCATTGGGGCCAGGATTATATTCTTTATCCTAGATGTCTTTCAAAGTGCTGCTGCATAAAAAGAAATGCCTTTTTATTATAACGAGTAATGAAGTATTCTCCAAAAAGCAGAATTAGGAATTTTTAAAAAGTACTATCTGTTAATTAGCACGAGAGAAAGTATCTTTGAAGTCTGTCTTTCTTGAACTTCTTTAATTTTTTATAAAAATACATGGTTTTGCAATAAAAGCTGAATTTATATGCCAGACTGTGTTCTTAACATTGCTAAAAACCCCAAACATAAAGATGAATACAATATATATATTGATTTAAAAAATTAACATGAAATTGCTAAGTACTGCCCAAATTAATACAAATCAGAGTTCATTACATGGCATTAGGAGACAATTTATTGCAATCATTACTCCTGCTGTTAGAGAGATCCATATGCCAACTCCAGAAATAACAAGTATTCTAAATCAGGGTCATTACTGTCATATTTGCATATGAAATACATTAATTGATCTGTGCACATTAATATTAAACCCACACCTCTTTGCTACTGAATGTTGTCTCAGAAATTTTTTGTGTGTTGCTTGAGAGGAATACTTATTCCAAACTGTGGTATATTGTTAAATAATCAGGCTTGTTCTGCTTAACTAACTGACATCCTAGCCATGTTTAGGTTTCCACAGTAGGAAGGTATGCAATCATACAAGTCAGAGATGTGAAATACCATGTTCTTACTCATATCTTCTTGTTCTGGTGGTCTTCCAGGGATGTCCTAAGGAAGCTACAGCTGTAAAAGCTAATGAGTGAACAACACAGTGTTTAGAAAGGTTAGACCTTCTATAAAGGTTGCTGTGCCATGGAAAAAGGATAATAAATTTTATTGTTCAGTCTCACAGAGTAAGAATGCCCTTCAACTGTAAATCCCAGGCATTAGTGCTCCAGTGCAAATTAAAATAGTTTGGTAATCAAGATAAGTATTTTGATATTTAAGGTTTTGTACAGAAGTTTGGTACTATCTATGGATAATTTAAAAGTGAAAAGAAAATCCTTATTTCATTTGAGGAAAAAATTTGTGTGGGAGAAAAATTACAGTGTCTTCCCTTCCCCCAGGCACTTTTGACCAGTCCTGAGCAAAGGCAATAGAAAACTTCATGTGAGAAAAAAGAAACAGCTCTTTCTGAGCCAAGGGGAGGTTGTAGGAGAAAAGGCTGATGTGAAGTAATGTGCTGGAAGTCTTTACAATAAGATAGGCCATGGACCTGTTGTAGAGCTCTCTTTCTGACTTGGAGTCTGTGAATATATGGGAGGAGGAGATAAAATATTTTGATAAGAGCAGAGAGGTGATTAAATCAGACAAGGCAGACATTGGAGTTGGAGGGGGAAGCCTGACAGGGGAAGAGAGGGTGAAAAAATAGCTGAGAGAACCAGGAACTGGGAAAGGGATGTGTTAAGAAACTGTTAAGGCAAGACAAAAATAATTTAGTAGGACATAATAGGAGTAAAAAGGGCGGCTGTCCCATAATGTTTCTTCTGCAGATCTGCTGTCCTATCAATCAATTTAGCATGAAGAAAATCTTTTCCCTTTCCCTCTCCTCCCTTGAAAAGGAAGAGGTACCCCTCAAGCTGTTCACTGAGATAGTCCTTAAGGACTTTTAGGCTGGTTAAGGTTTTCCATGTAGAGTTCCATGGGTTGCTCTAATCTTGCACCTTCCTTGATTCCTACAGGCCAGAAAGACTGGTTCAAAAACATAGATTTCTTTACTCCACTCTGCTTCTGTGAGAGAAGATTTTATGAGCACATTCTCCAGGGTTTGTAGCACCAGTACAAACACATCCTGCCCTGTGAAAACAAGTCACATGCCTTTCTATTTATCCTTTACCAAGTGAAGACAGCACTTACTGTTGCAGTGTGTGAAATGTGAGTGGCTGTCACCCTTAACAACAAAACCAGAAATAATTTAGAAATTAGTATCTCAAACAAAAAAAATTGTTATACTAGCACCATGAAAATAGTCTAGAATGCCTTATAACTTTTCTCAGGTAATGTGCAAATGATGGCAGTCCAATGTTAGCAGGGCAAACAGCTATTATGCTTACCTAGAAGGTAACTTGTCTGTAATGATGGGGGTTATTAAAATCTTTGTAGATAACACTATCAGGAGCAGCACACAATACTACAGCATTTATCTTTCAACTACTTTATTCTTGTCAGTGCACAGAACATAAATACCTTGCTTTCTAAGCAGGAAGTCAGATAGGCTGAAGCAAGAATTTGAGAGCTGGGTGCTATTAACCTTCAGAAAATGCAAGGATATCAGATCCACTTTAGCAATTGCACGAGGAAAGTAAGTCTGTGCTTGCAACCATGTTATTTTGCACTTCTTATGAGTAAATTTAGCTACTGATCTCCATGACCAGTCACTGAACTCAGCACTGCACATACACCTGCCATCCCGATCAGCAAGTGATGTGTTAGAGATGGCAGAGACAGATGCATTATTATTCCTGGTGTGAGGTGGGGGATCTGAGTCCTAGAGGTTAAGAATAATAGCCAGTAAAGCATTTTGATGCCATCATGACATCCAGAATGCTGAGCAAGCATCCAGGCTCCCTGTGCAATGCATGGGAGAACTGGGTAGCTCTGACTGGGATACATATCAGCTTGTGTGCTGAGCAGGAAGTCATCCACAGGCAGCCTAAAGGAAGAGCTACAAGGAAGGAAATGGCTGAAGCCCTAGATCTAGGATGCTGAACTAACTAGTGCTAGCTACTTCCACAAGGTCTGCAGCATAAGAGGCTTCTTATAGAGTGTTAGACAAAGAGAAACATTGGTTTTGGATCTGCTTTGGGTTGAGTTGGGAAGTTGAGCTAGGAAAACACAGAGTGTGGGCAATAGCTCCTCTTCCAGTGGCTTCACAGATAGAGAGAGATGCCAAGTGCCTTTTGCAACCAGATATGTGAGAGTTCCCAGAGAGCAGTGCTACAAATGACCCCTTGATTCAGTCTAAATCTATGTCTCAGTTGCCTCTTTCTTTTTCCATCCTTTCCAACGTCTTTATAGGTAGGGTTACAGGTAAAGCAATGATGGTGTTCCCTATAACATCCAGCTGTGTCCCAGGGTGGTGGCACGCAGGTTTCCCTTGAGATATTTTCTCTTCCAGAAAAAGGGAAGGCTAATAACCTCAACAAGACAATAAGGGAGCTTACAGTTTCCTTTTAGTCCTGTTTAACCCATACTACAATCCATTCTTGATAAATGCACTTTGTACGCATAAATACTGAGATGAAATCAAGACACATTTCAATCAAGTCAATGTTCATTTCCATGCTGATTTGATAGTCTGAGGCTACTGCTGTTACATTATAGGAAACTTCAAGGAAGCAGATGCTTTTTTACTTCCAGAGGAAAAAAAAAAAAGGCCAAAAAGCCAGGACATGTGAGCCAGTCTGACAGTAACCACCAAGGCACTTCAGGGGTGTGTTGCTGTCCTAGGAGTACAGAGGAAAGGATTTGAGAAGGGTTGTTCCTAAAAGAGTTACATTAGCTCTGTTAGTAAAGTTAGCAATTAGCATTGTCGTAACATTTCTTACCCTGCTTGCTTTCGAAAGGTGAGTTACAAATGCCTTGGAGAGAAGTTAATTCTAATATTTATAGACAAATTGCTTAACTAACAGGGGATTTGCTTCCCCTTACTTTCACCAGCTAGATGAATATGGTATAGCAATAATTTTACATCCATTTTTATGTTCTCCTGGCATGGTTTCAGAGTTGTTTTCTGTCCCTTGCTTGGTGTATGAAATATGGGACTGAGTACCCATTACATTAGTACAAGCTCTGTGCTTCGTGTATTCAGCCATGGATTTATGCCAGGAAAGGGCTTCAAAGCTTAGGTCCTTCTTTTTGTAAGTTGTTTTCTTCTGCTCGGTTTCAGGCTACAACAAGTGGAATCTGACTGGAAGAGTTACTAAAAGAATGTGTGAAATCTTCACTGTATGCAGACAGGTGTTTCCCTTTCTTGTTTCCTCAACAACTGTGTGTGGGTCTCCCTGATGCAGTTCTTCTATGTACCTGGTGCTCAGGGAGCATGAAAACAAAGGGCTTGCGCCCAGGGTTTGCACAATTCCTTCATCTGGAAAAACAACCTGATGTCCTTTCCAAAGACCAGAAGACCAGCATAACATCATAGCAACTGCGTAGGCCCAGAGCAGAGGTCTAACCTAGTACCTTACCTCCAAGAGTGACTATAAGTAGATGCCTATAGAAGATAAAGGAATCGGTACAGTCTCTTTTTCTGCCCTCAGGGTGCTTGGAAAATAAGTATTATATAGAATCCTATAATATATTATATATAATCCTCAAGCCTTTATATTGCCATTAATGCTTTGGATAACTGTCAGGCCTCTGTTTTCCCTTTCAGCCTCTAAAAGCCCAGCCACTTCCACCTTTCCACCCAGATCTCATATTAAGCGGTTTCAGAATTCTTGTAACTCTGCATAACAGGATGTGGGAAACTGCCCACCCACTAGTTTGAAATAAACCTGCAAGTGCTGAGGATCTTCCCAAGGGCTTAAGTCTCACCTTCAAAAGTGGGGGTCAGATAAAGGTAAGGGTCCCTGGTCAGAAGTGCTCACAAGTTGTATAATGCTTCTGTAAGAGGGGTGCTCTAAATGGGACACCTAGTGGTGCCCCAGCACTCAGGAAAGGAAAGTTGCGTTCTGTGTCTTATGAAGACACTCTCGTACTCTTTCTCAGAATTATTTTTTTTTCTTTTTTCTGTAACATCTTCAACACATTTGTTTTGCAGGCAGTTCACAATTTGGATACTTTTCTGCTGACATGTCATCATTTCCCTGGTTTGTGTCCCTCCCTTCTCTGACTCCTTAGTTTTACTTAGACGATTTTAGAAGAATCTCTCACAGACCTTCAAAACTCTGAACACGTTATCCTCTCAGTTTAATGTCTTCTCAAAACTTAATTAATATTCTCTCTGTCCTATTTACAATGAAAATAATTAATTTATAAAGGCCAGGGCAAGGCCTTCTGATGTCTGTCCAGCCTAAGCGAAGACAGGTACCCAATCTCAAAATGATTTTTCAATAACTTCTGCACCTGCCTGACAGTATTTACATGTAGAGCATATTTCCTTACCTTGCTTATGTGAGTATCATGTGGGACAATATCAAAAGCCGCATAGAAGTTTAAGTAGTTCATCTCTACTGCTTTCTTCCTTATTCATGAGGCCAGTTACCTTGCCAAAGAAGAAATTAACTTACAAAGGAAAAGAAGCAGCACTACCCAGTAAAATGACTCATTATTGTCTCAGTAAACTTAGAATACATATGCAGCTAGATAGATATGTATCCTACCCACCATACCCAGTTCTCTGATGTTATTAAATATATGTAAAGGAACAGGTGTCTTTTATAAAATATTAATTTCTGAAATTTTGTTTGACATTTCAATTTCAGTTATTTCAGCAAGTCCAGTAGGCCATTTGCTTTAAGATTTCATTCTTGTATTCTGCTTAGATGGTATTCATCAAATATTTTCTGTGGCAGCACAAAATGTCTCATAAAATTGCATTCTTTTATCAAATGACAATAACTTAGGGCTGGAATACCTAGGGTGAGGTGAAGAATACCTTACCCTGCAGTGAGAAATAAATTGAAACTAGCAGTGTTTAACATAGCACACAGTGCAAAGCTCTGCATCAAATTAGTACCAAATCCATCTTTGATGTATACTTATGCTGTTTAGTGCACTGAACAACTATTTTTGATTTTTCCTGAGAAACGATCTCTGCAGTTCAATATTTAATGTTACCTATGATTCTAGAAAGCACATAAATAATTATTTCTTTGTTCTCTAACCAGTAAAAAAAATCTAGAAATCACTTTGGGGCACAAAGGAATTGCACAACAACAAGAGATGGAAAAATGATTTCTTGATCCATGTAGCTTCTTAGTCTTTGTATTTTAATATAGTAAAATAAGGACAGGATTTGATCAGTTCTTTAAATGCTTCGAAAAATAACTTACTGCTGTTATATTTCATAGATTCTTCCAAAGTCAGCCAACTCAAGAGAGGGTGAAATGTGACAGAACTAAGTTTACCAGCTCTACACAAGTCCTGGGGAGAGAATGCAGAACTTGGGGCAGTGCTGTTCACTATTAGGTGTTTGTCCATTGTATGGAAAATCCACCAAAGGAAGTACAAAGAGCAGCCTTGCAACTCTCTAAACTCTAGTACGAGACTTCAAAGCAGTTCTGTCAAAGTCTCCTGTGCCAAACCCTCAAGCATGGATAGGGGCTAAAGTTGAGTAAGATCAGAGTTTAGAGTCACAAAGGGTTCCAGCAGGTGTTTAGGCACCTCTTTCCTCTTAAATGGTGAATGTCTTTGTGTTTAGATGACACTTGACACAACATGAAGACAGTGGGGAGAACACTGTAGTAAATGGCAAAAATGAATCAATGGTTTCTTGCTAACTCAGCCCTTTCTAGAAATCCAGGGAAAAGACATTTTTGACATGGATTTTAACACCTTTATTATGTGAGATGAGGAATCAGATCACTTTTCACTTGCAGATGAGGAAATCTACTCCCTAGGTCTGTGATACTACCAGTGGCAAAGACCTTGGAACAGATTAACAGCTGAAAAGACATTAAACATCTGAAAGAAGAGAGATGGTCCCATTCTCCTCAGGCTTCAAAGGGTCTAGTTTACACACTGTGTTTGAAAAAAGATAAGAAGGCACTCTGTCTGTGTCAGTTAAGCTTAAAGCTATAGTATAAAGTTACACCTAACACCTCTATTTTCCTCTTTAAACTGATGTAACAGCAAAAAGCGGGGGGTTGTATGAAGAACACCAATAATCTTAGTGTTCAGTGAGTTTTCCTTAAAGTTATACAATATATGTTACATGTTGACAGCTTTGTGGTGACTGGGAAAAAGTAATGCCCATTTATCAATATTTTACAGACTTCTGAAAAACCCAATATATCTGAAAATCCATATGCATTAGCAAAGAGTTATGGTAGGATGTGTGGAAATCATAACATGCATGCATAATATTATCTTAAGATTTCTTTGTGCTGCTGCACATACAGGACAGTCATAAAGTGTCCTGTTCATGTATGGAATGACGGTCAATTGGGCTTGGAAATCTTGCAATTTACTAGTATGATTACCTTGAATCATCCATCATAATACCTTTGATAGATGCAACCAATGTTCTTTAGCCCTTACACTGCCAACTTTGCCTCCCAGAAATGGCAGATCATCCACTGCTCACTTTATTGTTGAGATGTTCACAAAGCTGAACTTTGAACAGTTAATTATACATTATTCTAGTAATTTTGTTAATAATAGAGATCTACCAATGCCATAGTTAAATGGTGCCTGTATTTTCAGACCATTTACAGTGGAAAGTTAGTTACTACTGGGCAGTTTTTCCTCTGCTGTGAGGACAGATAGAGATGGCAGCATTGCTAAGGCACCGTACAGAGCTCTGGGTTAAGATTTGGTGCAGATTGTATCTTCTTATAGTTAAGTTCACATCATGGCTCATAGGGTTTATGTACACTGTTGAACAGCATATATTTCTGTCTCAGTTTGAGTTCATTGACTGTATTGTAAGACACCCCTAGTACTACAGCTGCAACCTGACTGTGTCTGTAAGGCCTTTGGAGCTGAAGCAGGGATGGAATGTGTCCCCCTAGGAGAAAATAAGGTCCCATACATTATGCAGAGTAGAGGACAACACACCTGAACTGTCCAGCTTGGGAGACAGTAAAAGACAGCTTTCGGGCATGAGCAACCTTTTGGTTGAGTGGTCACTCAAAATACCTTTCAGTGCAAAATCGAACTGTTCTGCTAAACCCAGTGCCAATGTTGTTTCTCTTCTAGTGGATCTTCCATTTCTGCCAGGAATGACTTAGGGACTATGCTCAGGACAATGAAATCACCATTGTTTGTGTTTCTGGGCAGGATGTGGGCCAAATATGCAGTGAAAGTCTAGCTGAGAGCCAGAGGTCATTCTGTTCTGTGGTGGCCCACCTCTGAAAGTGCCCATGTATCCCCAAGATGGTGAAGACAATGAAATTGCCAACCTCTTACTGCTCATTTCATACTTTTCTAAGAGTTAACCCTGGAATAAGCACTTAATAATGGAAACAGGAGAAGAAAAGAACTTTATCTAAGGCTTATATGTTTGGTATTTTGTAGCTGAGAGGGGAAAAATGAGAGAAAGCTGCAGGGGAAAAATGACATTTGAAGCCTGATCTCCCGATTGTGAAGTAGAAAGGAATGGATGAAATTATTGGAAGGTACAAAGTTCAACTTTATATCACCTGATCTTAATGTAGTGACAGCTACTCGTATGAACTTCAGTCTTCTTTTCCCTTGCTTCCCTCCTGCAAGATTGCAATCTCATGCTACAGCTCCTGCTCTAAGGCTCGCAAGGATTACTGGTGAGATATGGCCTTTTCTAAAATATGGAACAGACTAAGAAAAGCAGCAAGAGAGACTAATCTCAAGCATCTATGCTTGGGAAGTAAAATATTTCCAAGAAGAAAGTGCAATGTATCTGTAGTAATGACAATGACAGTCATTTGCTATCTGTCCCACAGTAGCAGAGTATGGGACTTTGTACTTAATCGGTGGGTAGGAGGGGCTAGATCGAGACACGTCAGTGAATGCTGCGAAAGTGCATTGCAGTGGCTGTGCTTTTTGCTGTCCAGACCTTCTGCTGGATTTCCAAAGCTTGCAATTGGCTTGCTGTGCTGACCAATGCAGGTGAGGGTTTCAAAACCACACAGTCTGCCTGGTCGGCCAGGCCAGGCCATTCTGACAATGAGAGGGTAGGAATTAGGGCTGTAGGTGTCAGTGTGAGAGGCTTGGCACTTCTGCATAGGAATAGTTCCATTTCCTCCTTTGCTTGTGGGAACTCAAACACATATTGCTCATCATCCAGGACAGCCATCAGGCTGGGCAGGAAGCAATGCAGACTGTCCAAGGAGTAGGGCTTAGCCTTTCCTACTGTAGCTGTAGAACTTCTGTAGATTCACTCCTTTTCTCTGCATTTTTGAAACCAGTCGGGTGACACATGATGTGACAGACCAAGGCTTTGGTTTGCAGGATGATGCATGCATTTCATGTCAGCTAGTCACTAGGAAACATTGTCTATCACCACTTTGAAAAAGCTTTTGCTGCTTCTGCATTTTGAGGGCAACCTCGTACTGCATAGTAAATTCCATTCAAGAAAGCAAAGCATCCATTGGGCCACTGTCTGTTTGGAGTTCATGTTGCTCTATGCTCAGAACATATCCAAAGTTTTTTGTGTTCTTAACCTGAATCACTTTCCAGAGCTTCTTTAGTACATTTCCACAAGCAGCCACACTGGCAGAGCTGACAGAGGCATGAAGAGCAGCTGCAGGAGAGGTGCAAGCTGTTGACAGAGACAGTGAGACCCCTTCCAGCCCACTTTGCTTTTGGATAGATCTCTCAATTTTGCCTCCTGAATGGGAAACATTTGCTTAGCTGCAAGAAAAAGGGAATGCTCAGCATCCTCCCACATCACAGTTTTTCAGACAGCTATTGATATCCAGATAAAAAAGTTTCTCAGAGATAAACAGAAGCATTTAAATCCCAGTATGGCTATTATTATTTTAACATGTATTTGTCTAAGAAGACGAGCTGCCTCTTCTTTTTTCACAGAGATCTACAAAGATGCAGAGAAATTAATAGCAGTTTCATGTAACAGAAATGCAGCAAAATGCGCCAAAGAGAAAATGTATTTTATTTGGACTCTCATTTAGAGGAATGGTAAAAGATAGTCTTTTTAAAACGTGTAAAACCTTTGCTTTCCCTCTCTGACTCTGATGCTAGATTGGAGACTGCAGCATCCTTTTAAAGAGGCTTATAATGGAAATGGTGAGACATCCTTAACTGCAGCAGATCAAGTGATTGCCCTTACAATGCAGCCCAGCATGGGAAAGTAACAGCAGTTTAGGAGACTAAAGGAAAGTGTGAACTGTCCTCTGAAGCCATTACATTAGTGAAGTTTATCTCAACCGGGTAATTCACCTAAGTCAGGAACTGAATGGAATTCATTATTGAAGCAGCTGCGGTATACACAGTGCTATTTGTGTGCTCTGTATCCAATGTGTTGTATTCTAGTCAGAGATAAAAAATTCATCTTTCTTTTCCCTAAGAGACAAATTAGATATTAGCAATCAGAAGCAATTGTTTCCCACCGCGTAGATTGCTTCTTGTCTGCCTCTTGGCATTTATCTTCATGAGCCTCAGCCTCCCAGCTTCTTTGGAGAGGCTGCAAACAGGGGTCTGTTTCTCCAGCTTGGGTAGGACAGAAATACAGGGGCAATAGCCGTGAAGACAGTCCCTCATCAGGGGTCCTGTCATCTCACTGGAAAGAAAATTGCAGGCTGAAGAGGGGCAAGAAGCAAAGGCTGAAGATGGCATTCTAGGCAGATGGGTTTTCAAAAAGTCTGTCCCTTTTGGGAAGGCTCTAATTTCTGGAGCAATTTAGTATTTCTCTGCTGTGGGCAGCAGTGGGCCAGTCTTGTAGTCTGCCAGGAATGACAAGCGGTCCTTAAAGAGAAGCTAAACAACGTGACTTACAGTGCAGCACTTCCTAAAGCTTTCTGTTTAACCATTGCAAGTTGACAGCAACCTTCTTCATGTCATCTCAGTGGTTTCAGTCCACAAGCCAGACCATGGTTTACCATGTCCTAGATGCTACAGATTTTGGAGTTTACCAAAAGCACTGCAATACCAAGCAATCCATTTTCAGCACAGACACACCAATAAACCCCACACTCTGAGATGGATAGAGCCTATTCATTTCTAGTTTTGAGCCACATAAGGGCACAGGGTGTCTGTGAGATTACTGGCCCAAAGGCCCATTAAGCTGGTGAAATATATGTTGCTGAGGTGGGGGTTCTTACGTCTTTTTCTCAGAGGGTTTTCAGATGTACCCAGAGTTTCTAAAATTCCCAAATATGCTTTAGAGAGGTAAGAAAGCACACAAGCATTTAGGTCAGATACTTGAATTCTGTGAATCAGCACTCCCTCACATGTCCTCCAAAAACTGAAAGAAAGGTGCATTTACTGTCTTCTCTCAAAGTGAAGTTACTTCTGCAGTGCAGCTTGTCGATGGAATCATTCAGAACGGTGCTTCCAGGAAGGCAGTGTATTTTACTTTAGCAATGTGACTAATTCTGTTGTCCATCAGAAATCAATATAATCATGGTGAATCTCTTTAAAGCACTACACCTCCATTGCCTGCTGGAAAATGTGTCCTGGGAAATTTTCTTCTCCTTCTAGCCTAAGTATTTCAGGGGCAGACCTGCATCTTTCAGCAAGTGCCAATCACCAAACAGTTTCAGGTTCAACTGTAGTTGGCTGAGGGTCCTCATCTTACTACACATAAGAGACTAAATCTTTGTAAGACTACTGTTTTTAATGCTAATTGTGACNATGAGAAGGCACTTCTTTACCTTGAGGGTGGCAGAGCCCTGGCACAGGCTGCACAGGGAGGTGGTGGAGTCTCTGTCTCTGGAGACATTCAAAACCCACCTGGACGCGTTCCTGTGCAACCTGCTCTAAGGTGGCCCTGCTCTGGCAGGGGGGTTGGACTAGATGATCTACTGAGGTCCCTTCCAACCCTGTGATTCTGTGATTTGAGATCCATTAATCAGGATTTGTTTGGTTTTTATCGATGTATCCAAACAATTTTAATTCACCTAAATGAATGAGAGGAGAATAGGGGAGGAAGGGTCTGCATGATTGATGGGAAGAATGAATTTTTTCTAGCTGCCCAGCAGTACAGTAATTGATATCCTGGACACAGCTGCAAGTGCCACATAATAGCTGTCAGTGACATGTGTAGGCAGATGGTTTCAGTGTTTCAGAGTGGAGATAACAGTGTGACCAAAGCACTGGCATGGTGTGAAAAGAACAATCTGCCAACCAAGAGTTGTTGTGCTGTTCTGCAAGATGTCTGTGACTGTTTCCTCCACCTAGAAAGATGCTGATGCCTCAAGCAAGGAAAGGCAATGCACGACATGGCACGGCATAGCATGGAAAAGCAAGGCATGGCAAGGCACGACACAACATGGCAATGCAGGGGAAAGCATGGCATGGTGTCCCAAAAGTGGGACTGTTTACCCGGTAAGCAAGCCAATAGCACACAGAGCAGAGGTATTTCCAAGTTTATTCCATTAATATGCAGAAATGGGGTGCTCGCCCTAAGATGGGAGTACACCTTAGTTCCAAATATTTCCCTTTCTATTCACTGATTATTACATATTCTAACAATTAACACATATTCATTGTAATTCTCTTTAATGTTTAGTTGAGATTTCTTCGCTTCCAATGTAAATTAGTGTGCACACTCTGTCTTCTGCTTACATTGTTCTATTTAGAGTAGTTGGTATCATTTGGGTAGGTTGTCAATGAGTTGGTGGTCACAATCTCCTCCTGCCAGAATAACCTTTTAACTACTTCTCCTCTTATCTTGACAGTTCCAGGTGTTTTTCTCAGTTTGATGACTAGACCTACAGTTCATCACTCTCTTGACAGGAATATCCTGCTTATCAACAAAGCTACATTGTCTAGTAGTTAGTTCCTTAATCTAATCTTAGATTAATCATGTCAAGCTACTATTTCTCTATAAAAAATCAAATAGAGTTGGGGCTGTATAGAGGACTTTTAGCAGAAGTAGCAGGTTCCCTTTGTTGCTTCAATTGCATGTTACATATGATATTTCTAGTTAATATCAATATTACTACAACAATGGCACAACCTGTGTAACTACAGGCCAGTCAGATGCACCTCTATGCCTGGCAAGATTATGGAGGATATACTCCTAGAAACTCTGCTAAGGCACATGGAAAATAAGGAAGTGATTGGTGACAGCCAACATGGCTTCACCAAGGGTAAGTCATGCCTGACAAATTTGGTGGCCTTCTACAACAGAGTTACAGCATTGGTAGATAAGGGGAGAGCAACAAGTGTCATTTACCTGGACTTATGCAAAGCATTTGACGGTGTCTTGCATGACATCCTGGTCTCTAAATTGGAAAGACATGGATTTGATGGATGGACCACTTGGTGGATAAGGAATTGGCTAGATGGCTGCGGTCAAAGGGTTGCAGTCAAGAGCTCAATGTCCAAGTGGAAACCAGTAATGAGTGACATTCCTCAGGGGTCAGTACTGGGACAAGTGCTGTTCAACACCTTTTTCAGTAACATGGACAGTGGGATTGAGTGTACCCTCAGCAAGTTTGCTGACGACACCAAGCTGTGTGGTATGGTTGCCACGCTGGAGGGAAGGGATGCCATCCAGAGGGACTTGGACAGGCTTGAGAGGTGGACCCATGCAAACCTCATGAAATTCAACAAGGACAAGTGCAAGGTCCTGCACCTGAGTCGTGGCAATCCAAGGCACAAATAAAGGCTGGGCAGAGAATGGCTTGAGAGCAGCCCTGAGGAGAAGGACTTGAGGGTGTTGGTGGTTGAGAAGATCAACATGAGCCAGCAATGTGCACTCACAGTCCAGAAAGCCAACCACATCTTGGGCTGCATCAGAAGAAGCGTGACCAGCAGGTCAAGGGAGGTGATTCTCCCCCTCTACTCTGCTCTGGTGAGACCCCACCTGGACTACTGTGTCCAGCTCTGAAGCCCTCAGCACAGGACATAGACCTGTTGGAATGAGTCCAGAGGAGGGCCACAAAGATGATCCGAAGGCTAGAGCACCTAAGCTATGAGGACAGGCTGAGAGAGTTGGGGTTGTTAAGCCTGGAGAAGAGAAGGCTCTGGGGAGACCTTAGACAACAGAATTGCCCCAGTATAGAGAAGTTATCTTGGACTGGGAAAGCAGATCCAGTACAGCCAATAGAGATAATTCCTCACCTAGCAGAAACTCCCGCCGTGATGTTGAAATTCACAGGATTAAGACGTTTGGCACAAAATGAAAACTTGGCCCTCAGATTTGTCATTTCTGAGAAGAATTGTAAGAGTAGTCTACAGATGAATATTTCCAAGATAAGTAGAAAATGTGTCTCCTTCAGAAAGCCAGAACACAAGGGAAGTTTTATATTGGATTATGTTTGGAGGTCAATTATTCATAATTTGCAAAGATACAGTAGCTGAAAACTCTCTGTCTGAAATAACTGAAAGTTCATAGCATAATGTTTAGCTGGCACAGGCAAGAGGCAAAGTCAGAGGCAGTGTGACTAGTAAAAGCTGGCTTAATAACCAGCATCACTTTTCAGTCCTGTTCACTGCATGACACTCCCTGTGTTCCGCTGCCATCCCTGAGTAGGTTCGTGTGAGAAATGTGTGCCCAGCACCAGTAGGTATTTCTGAAACTGCCACACGGAAAATACTATGCATCACTTTTAAAGTCCTTATGAATCACCTGCTTCCTCCTTGGTGAAACTGCCATGAACCTCAGCAGGAGCAGAGGTTCATCTAAGGTAGGAATATACTGAATATGCCAGTGATATAGGCAAGGTGATTCAAGCTGGTGTCTTTCAAGAAAAAAAGCTAATGATAACAGAGAAAGCAAGCATGATAAGCAACTATTACAAGATTTCTTCTGTTACCTTAGTGTAGTGGTTTAACCCCAGCTTGCAGCTAGGACTACACAGCTGCTCGCACAGTTCTCCCCTTTCCCCCAGAAGGGCAGGGAGAAGAGAGAAGAAAGGAGGGGAAAGGGAAAGAGAAAAAAAATCTCATGGGTTGAGATAAAGATAATTTAATAGAAACAATAATAGAAAAGGAAAAGAACAATAATAATGATAATAATAATGACACAAGTCACTCTCACCACCTGGTGAACCAGCACCCTCCCAAACAGCGACTGTGGATTCACACACCCCAGCCAACTCCCATTTATATATTGAGCATGCTGTCTATGCTATAGAATATTCTCTTGTCCATTCCAGAATACTCCATTGGCCATTCGGGTGTAGTATCTGTACAGCTTCTCAGCTTCTATGTGAAGCTGAAAAGAGTCCTTGAAAAGCATAACCATCACTTGTCAACAACTAAAACAATAACCATTTTGACATTCCTTTCACAGCAACTGCTAGAAAGAAAATAAACTCTTTCCTGGCTGAAACCAGGACACTTGATAGTTGCACAACGACTTTGGGCTAATGCCAAAGTATTTGGGGCTGGTAGCCAACCTGTGTTGCTACTACAAAAAAGTAGAATGTCACTAATGATGCCAGAAGGCATTGAAAAGGAAGCTAAAAGGTTAGTTTTCAAAACTCCCAGACAAGAAAAGTCTTCCTTCCAAAATCTTGATTAGCTGTCTTTAATCTGAAACAAATTTTGTTGTGGGACAAAAGTCGAGAAAAGTAAATTTCAGGAGATAATTTAGCATCTCGGTCACATATTTTTCTCACTCATTAAAGTGGTAGAGACTTTGTACATCTATGATCTCACATTTCAAAATATGGAAACCATTCAGTGGTTTGATTAGTAGGTGATATTAGAAGAATGTTGTAAAGCACATCAATGAAACTAAATTACATTTCATGAAATATGTTTCAGTACCTCCGCTTTGATTCTGAGTTTAAAGAGCTCTTCCTCCATTAGAAATAGCTCAAAAAAAAGGCACATAGTTTACTTAGAAGACACTTTATGAAGGAAATTTAATTAAAGATGACAGGAACCAAACAATAATAGCTCATGATTCACTATATTCATGAACCAGATCAATCAATTTGTGTTCTGCTTTCATTGTTTTCTTCTGTAACAAAGCTGTTTTCCTCCTCCTCCATGCAAGAATGCTGTGGCTGTGAGCTGATAAACCATGCTGTCCCACCTTCTTTTGAAAAAGACAGAAAGAGGAGCTCACAGCAGAGCAAGGGAGGGCAATGGTTCTGAAACTCATTCTCTTCTCTGCATCCAGGTGTTGGCATATGAGGTTTGAAGGAAAGAATGAGAGTGACTATATTGAGTCAGAGGAAACGTCCTTCTAGCTCAATATCCAAACTCTGACAGTGTCCAAGACAGTCAGTCTTTACCCCTGCCTTTCTCCAAGGGAGCATACAGGCACTACCAGGCTGAACAGATACAAACAGAAACATGTATGGAAAGGTATACAAGACGTATAACCAGAAGATGTCTGTGAAAATGATGGCTGATGATGCTGTCCTGCAAGGCAGCAGATCTGTGGGCTGGTCTTCCTAGACCAGCTGATAAAAATAGAGGTGAATAAGTTTTGAGATTATGAATTCCTTCTCCAAGGCCGGACAAGAAGGAGTGTAAGCCAGGATAAAAAGCAGATCAGATCTTGGCATTATATAACTATATGGATATATTAGACTGCTGGAGACAACAAGGTAGTTGTGCCTGCTAAGCTGGAAAAAATCTTAAAAAGGCAAGAGGTGGGTAGGTACCACATATAAAAGAATAGCAGGAAAAGCATAATAAGGCACAAAACCCATGGCTCTGTTCACTGTTTTATTTTTAGCATTAAATATTTATGGATTTTAGTTTCTAGCTGGAGAATGAAATAATTTTTTATGTCTCCCTTGAGGCTGAGGACTGGGAGTTTAGAGACGAAGTAGCTTTCTAGATCATTTAAGGGAACTCATTGCTAGGTAGTGGTTCACTCCCATGATTTCCAGAATGTTATTTAGTCACTGAAAGAATGCTTTAGGATAAGCATTCCATTAGCATTCCATTCATTTAGGATAAGTCTGGTTCCAGGAATTTTGGTGGCTCCACTAAGATAGGGTATTGATTTTTGTGGCAGTGGAGCTGCTCTGACGTTGTTTGCTTTTGTTGCTTTGAGATATTCTGTTTTAGCCGTTCTTGTTCTGTGAGAATATTTCCTCTGGTAATGAATTTGGTGAGGTTAGAGATATTTGAAAGTCACCAGAAAGAGTTCTGGGGGCATTTCTTTCAAGTAATTATCTTCTTTTAACATATACTGTGATCATTTAATGGCTTTGAAGGGTCCAATATAGACAAGTTAAGGCCTGTGCCGTGCAATGTGAGCTGATTCCTTTTTGCCTTGTAATCCTTGGTATTCATGGCAATCCTTCAAATATTCAGTGTTTCTCAGAAACAGTATTCTTTATGGGTTTGTGGTCAACTTTGCCTTTATGAGACTGATGTCAGGAGGGATTTCCTCAGCACAGTTACAATAATATTGAAGGGTCTTGCTATACCTTATGGCTTTTGAGGATGAAAAATTTTTTGCTGGTGTTGTGGAAGCAATTGCATTAATTTACAGGTTTCCTGTGTTCAATAATTCATAGATTTGATGTTGTATTAAGTCAGACATAGAGACTTGAAAGTAGATATAAGTTTTATAGTATTCCAGAGACAGTTTGATAAAGTGCTCATTTTTATTAAATTTTTAGTGAAATTAGTGAAGTAGAAATGTTCTTGCTTAAGTATTATTTGGTGGTGGTCCACACTGGTGACAGTGCTTCCTGACACTTTCTCTGGAGCAATTCTCATCATGCTGTGCTAAAGCTGTGAACGCTTTATTTGTGTCTCCTTGGTATTTTGGCAATTACCACAGATAAGAAGATAAGTAAAGTGCCTTTATCTTGCTAATATGATTTGAGGCAGTCCATGAAATTCTACTGTCATTAGATTGTTGTAAAGCTTTTTCTGAGAACAAAATTTAGGATTCTGGAGAAGACAGACTAGTACCAAACCAGAGCTCTAGTTGTTTACATAAACTCAAATAATGAGCGGTATCCTTGTGGAGAGCATTACTATCAAGGCTGTTCATGAGTTTTTGTGTTTGAAGAAAAATTACCTTTGTATTAGTCAATTCCTCTTCTTCTTGAGCATCTCTTATTTGGTTTTAGTAGGATTTATTGCAGTGCTTAAATTATTTTTCTGTAGTTGTTGGAATATGAGAACAGTTCTGTGTTGAACTGGTCTCCTTTGCAGTAGAGTAAGTCAACTAAATAAATCTACAGCTTTTCTGACATCCTCCTGCATTGCATGATCAAATGTATATGATGGCCATAGAACAAGGTGAAAGACTACTGATATTTTTCATGCAGAAACATAGGACACAGATGTCTTGTACCTATTGCCCCAGTTTTGCTTTCTGTAAGTCCATGTGTAAGTTCCTGAAAGGATAATAAAGAACATCATTTTCCATTTCCACTTAAAACCCCTCAAATGTTAGTGTGTGAAGATACAAAACACCTCTGCAGAAGACAAGATATTGCCATTGCTCTAGAGCATAGTATTGCAGAGATTTCATGCACTTCCATGTGAGTGCTACCCTCTGCCCCTTACCAAAGAGAATGTGATCATACCTGTCCCCTTTTTGCCATAAAATTCTCCAGAAGCAGATACATCACTGTGTCTCCTGTTCTCTTTCTTGTACCCTGTCCAGTCCCCACAGATCTTGAGTTAGAGATGCCCTAGTTTTGCATAACTCTAGTTCAGATTTTCTGCATGAAATGACTGACTGCCAAATATTGCATCACCACTCTGCTGAACTGCCCAAGGAGGAAGCAACATCCTAGCCTGGGCAGGCATGCAGAGGTTAGGCAGGACTACCTTGAATTAAACAAGGCATTCAACACAGTCTCCCACAGCATCCTCATAGGGAAGCTTAGGAAGTATGGGTTAGATGAATGGACAGTGAGGTAGATAGAAAACTGGTTGCAAGACAGAGCCCAGAGAGTCATGATTAGGGGCACAGAGTCTAGTTGGAGGTCAAGTGACGAGTGGTGTTCCCCAGGGGTCGGTACTGGGCCCAGTCCTCTTCAATATGTTCATCAATGACCTGGATGAGGGGATAGAGTGCACCCTCAGCAAGTTTGCTGATGATACAAAGCTGGGAGGGGTGGCTGACACACCAGAAGGCTGTGCCACCATCCAGAGAGACCTGGACAGGCTGGAGAGTTGGGCAG
>VXBO01008790.1:18518-56429 GCA_013400135.1 Rhinoptilus africanus | reverse complement strand
GGAGGTGGTGGAGTCTCCGTCTCTGGAGACATCCAAAACCCGCCTGGATGGGTTCCTGTGCAACCTGCTCTAAGGTGGCCCTGCTCTGGCAGGGGATTGGACTAGATGATCTCCAGAGGTCCCTTCCAACCCTATGATTCTATGATTCTATGACTGACTTTCTCATTCCTACCTTTCCAGTTTCATGCTGGCTGCTTGACATTCAGTGAGCTGGGTGGAAGTGTAGTTTCTTGAGAGATATTTTTCTGAGAAAATCAACATCAGTGAAAGTCTACTTTGTACAGAATGGAATCATGCTGTTTGTTCTTTATTCCTCTGGGTTGCCATGTTGTTCTTAAATAGAAAGGGGCTATCTAAAATCAGTAGTCTAACTCAAATGTACAATGACTACAACCTGTCCTCCAGGCTTGTTTATTTTAGTCAACATGATCAGTAATGCTGTATTGCTGTCTGCTTGGAAAAGCATCTTGCAGTTATTACTTTCCCCTCAGAGGCCCTGTGGATTGCCTAAATGGGACAGATGGAGCTTGTCTAAAGCTGTGTTTCATCAGCCCTGTCCTTGGCAGGCCTCCCACAGACATCAGAGCAGATAGACTGATGCTCCGTGTTTTTGTGAAAAATGAAGGAATATTGAATTTCATTAAAATGGTATTGACATGTTTACACATGGAAAATGGACCGTCAGATTTAGTAATAAGGAGATTGGTCTGACCTCATAAACCTTTTGCTGCCAGGTTGTGAGAGATACCATCAGCTTACGCTATGGAAATATAACTTCCAATGCTTGATAACCCTTTCGGTGTAGAAATTTTTCCTAATATCTAATCTAAACCTCTCCTGGCACAATTTGAGGCCATTTCATCTTGTCCTATCATTTGTTACCTAGGAAAAGAGACCAACATGCACTTCACTACAACCTCCTTCCAGGTAGTTGTAGAGAGCGATAAGGTCTCCCTTCAGCCTCCTTTTCTCCAGGCTAAACAACCCTGGTTCCCTCAGCTGCCCCTCATAAGACTTGTTCTCCTGACCCCTCACCAGCTTCATTGCCCTTCTTTGGGTGTGCTCCAGCACCTCAGTGTCTTTCTTGTAGGGAGGGGCCCAAAACTGAACACAGTACTCGACGTGAGGCCTCACCAGTGCCGAGTACAGGGGGATGATCACTTCCTTAGTCCTGCTGACCACACTGTTTTTGATACAAGCAAGGATGCTCTTGGCCTTCTTGGCCATGTGGCTCATATTCAGCCAGCTGCAGGCTAACACGCCCAGGTTCTTTTCCACTGGGCATCTTTCCAGCCACTCCTTCAAGCCTGTAGTGCTGCATGGATTGTTGTGACCCAAGTGCAGGAACGGGCACTTGGCCTTGTTGAACGTCATACAGTTTGCCTATTTATCCAGCCTGTTTAAATCCCTACCCTACTCCTGCCCAACTTGGTAGGCACAGTAAGTTTGCCTGCAAACTTACTGTGGGTGCACTCAACACCCTCATCCAGATCATTGATAAAGATATTAAAGAGAACTGACCCTGGGGAACACCACTTGTGACTGACTGCCAACTGGATTTAACTTGATTCACCACAACTCTTTAAGCTTGCCCATCCAGCCAGTTTTTTACCCAGCAAAGTGTATGCATGTTCCAGACCATAAGCAGCCAGTTTCTCCAGGAGAATGCTGTGGGAAACTGCGTCAAAGACTCTACTAAAGTCCAGGTAAAAAACATCCACAGCCTTTCCCTCATCCACTAAGCAGGTTACCTTGTCATAGGAGATCAGGACCTGCCTTTCATAAAGCCATGATGACTGGGCCTGATCACCTGGTTGTTCTGATTTGCCACAATCCTTATAAAACTGTCCCCATGGTTAATGGCACTGGAATAGTTTCACATTCCTGTGACAGGAATGATGGAGCCTGCCGTTCATCATTCCTGTCACATTAGCAACATCACGTGCCTTACTACAAATGTAGAGAGATTCTCAAATTTGTAACACTCCATTTTGTGGAGAAAATAAATTGACCTACTTTCATCAACTACTGCACTATTTTTAATTTCTGATCAAATCCCTACCTTGTACATCTGAACATACAAGATTTGATGTCACTTTAAAACATTAAAATTAATAAAAGTAAAGAAAAAAGTGGCTAAGAAGGTAGCTCCATTTTCAAAATGAGCATGGGCAACTGGCATCAGATTTTTAAAGGCCTTCAGGATCAAAAGATTTGCATAGGTGTTTCTGAAAAAACTGCCCATGTAGATGTTAAATAATTGCTTCAAGAAGGTTAAACTCGTGTTTTGTCACTGCTTTCTTCACTCATACCAGTTTTATATACCGAAAGCATCACACTGTTTCTTTTTACCTCATTTTCAGTGAATCTTTTGTTTGAAACCTAGCTCTAGCACTGATCTCTATACAGTCTTGGGTAAGAGGACATTTTGTGTCCTTTGATTTTCATTTTCTCTTCTCAGCCTTCTTCTTCTTCTTACTATGAACAGCCAGAACTTGAATGCAGAGGAAGTACTCTTTAGCGGATGCTAGAATAAGCACCTACCACAACAGGGGTGATCTTCTTGCAGAGGGGCTACTGTACCATTCTCACAGTTTCACACAGCTATCCAACTTGCCCAGCATCTGCTCTTGCTGTTTCTTCTCTCAACACAAAGATCTCCTTTATTCTCAGGAGTGAGACCAAGTTGGCAGACAAGATACTGTAGGGGTGTGGGGATCTTATATTACATCTCTCTCTGTCTGCTGGAAGATGGGAAGAGAAGGAGACCTGAGTGTCATTCCAGTACCGCATCTTGACTTAAAGTGTGCTTGCCTGCTGTGCCCCACTCTCAGAAAAGTACGATACAGAAGCAATTTTACAACTTTGGAATGTGACCGTAATTTTGAAAAACCTACAAGTCTTCACACCAGGTTCTGCTTCATTCATTCATGTTTAATCTCTGAAATCAGTAAGACGATTTGCAGAGTAAAGTTAAAACAAAAATATAGTTTTGTAAAAGTGCATAATTCTTTTCCATCACTTTTGATGAAGCCCCTACATTTCTCAAGTCTATAATAACTTGCTCAAGGGTGAACAGGAAATAACCTGTTCTCATTGTTGCTTAGGGCTTTTGAGACAATTCTGGCAACACTGAAGGCCCTTTTCTAAGGGTATTCTGTAATTAGCCACCAGAGTAGAAAGGAACTTCATTAAAAATAAGAATCAGGCTCAGGATATGCAGATTATCCTTGTAAAAAGGTGAATAAGATATGTAACAGGAGATCTCAGGAGTTTTAGGAATATGGATCTATTTCTACTTAGTGTACCCATATCAAATCTATTTTAAAAATCATTGTGAAGAAAAAACCCGTACTTTTCTCGTAATTTTCTGCAAGAGATGACGTGATCTCAACCAAAGGCATTGAGGGTTAGGTGCTTAAGTAGTTCAAATACATGCCAAACAAGAGGCACCATATCATCCTGGATGAGCACCTGGCCCAGAACACCAGGCTGCCCAGGAAAGCGGTTGAGTTTAAATCCCTGGAGGTATTTAAAAGACATGTAGATGTGGAGCTTAGGGACATGGTTTAGTGATGTACTTGGCAGTGTTAGATTTACAGTTGGACTTGATGTTAAAAGTCTTTGCCAACATTAGTGATTCTATAATTCTATGATTCTAAGCCTTCCATCACCTGAAATGTTTGCAGTTACCAGCTCAGAGGATTCTTTGCCTTAAAAATATCTCTTAGTCAAAGGAAAATGGATTCAGGGCAAATTTTTGTCTTTGATAACAAAGAACATCAGACTAGATAGTGACAGCTTCTAGTCATTTTCTGAATTTGTGAGTAATGGAAAACATACTTGCTGCACTGGTAGAAGACTGTTAATGGCTAGCTAATCTGCCTGAACTTATTTTCCTTGTGAGAATAGTTTAGCCTCTGTGAAGTGGTTTCCTTTCCTCTCAAGGTAATCAACACAGCTATCACCTTGATCAATTTAGCAACCTTGTTATCGTTAAGGACAATTTGGTAAAACAGGAAGGAGGAATCCTGCCATTAAAAGCACCTTCCAGTGAATCTTACCTATTTTTTGTACCTAGTGCAATATGAAAGGAAAATTTGGTGGAAGTAAAGATCATGAGATTTAGAAGCAAATTTTAGCCAACTGCTGAATTTTGTATTACACAGATATGATGGACTGCACACAATTGTGCTCCAGAAGCAAAGACCCTTGAGAAATAACTGCACTGTACACTTTCACAGATATTAAAAGCTCTCACGATTTGGATAGTAAAAGACTCAGTTCTTAAACCTGCTTGCCTTTAGAATCCAGAAGTCATATCCACCTACAAAAAATTATGAGCAAGTTTTATAGTCTATAGCTTAAAAGGTTTTGTCTTCCACCTTGGCTCCTTCTACAACACCCTGACAGACTACAACAACTTCCTATGCCTTATGAATGTGAAGGAGCAAAATGCCAAGGACATTGATTTCTTAGTCTCCTTTTTTATTCTCCTTTTCCTTCCTAAAAAACAACTTTGAGGACCTCAAGTGCTCAGGGTTTTCTTCATCCTTTAGTTCTTCCAGATATCTTTTTGCTTCTCTTTATTTAAGATGCTTTTGTATTTTCTTCTGTTTTTTTTTTCTCAGCTCCTATTTTATGCCTCCTACCCCAACTCAAAACAGTTCATGCTGCCAGCTTCACATAGATACCTATAACTAACTTTTTCTTTACAAATGAACAATTGTGCACCCTATAGCATTAACATTTAGCAGTGGCTGTACAATAAACATAAGCGAGGAGGGGAATATTTCATGAGGCTCTCTTTTATTAGAGAAGAAATATTTAGCATATGTATTTAAGTGATTGTCTTGTGACTGTTAAGGTGTTTTCCACTTAGGTATACATCTCAGTCTGTATCTCATTTATAACAGATACTGCAATTTTTTCCACATATGGCATGACATTCATTTTTTGCATGACATTCATTCATTTTGTTTGGTAACTGCCTCAAAATCTCAAGTTCAGCATTATCTCAAGTTCAGTATAGTAGTATTCCCTACAGACAAAATAATATACATGATTTTGCTCTCTAATTCAGAGAGTGTTGATACTGTTTCCATGTCCTGGATGCCTACTTCATTTTGCATGGATTTATTTTTTTTTAACCTGACACAGTTGGCAATAAGATATAAACCATCCCCAATTTTCAGTAGATTTCACTATAAAAAGCATAAAGGAGAGAACTGCCTGCCTGCTTTTTCTTTTTTTTTCTTTTCCCCAGCACTACCATAAACCTTGCAAAGCACGGGCCACAGATTTATTTTAAGGCCATGAAACAAAATGCAATAAACTAGAAGGCAGAATGTTTTCCAGGGTTTGTAATCATAGAATCATATAATGGTTTGGGTTAGAAGAGACCTTAAAGATCACCTAGTTCCAACCCCCCTGCGATGGGCAAGAACACCTTCCACTAGATCAGGTTACTCAAAGCCCCATCCAACCTGGCCTTGAACACTTCCAGGGATGGGGCATCCACAATTTCTTTGGGCAACCTGTTCCAGTGCCTCACGACCCTCACAGTAAAGGGTACATCAAGCCCTGTTTACTGCCATAGCTCTTGTCAGTCAAATTTTTGTTAGTTTTCTTCTGATGGCCTCCAATCTGTGAAAATATTTAAAAGCAGAGATGCAAACTGATATAATTCCAGTCGCACTTCAGATCTTCAGATCTTCTTGTTGGACATTTCATTGGAATGGAAATTGTCTGAACAGTAATGTCACTTTTGACAATGTTTTGGCTAATTTTAATGAGTAAAAATGAATAAGCCAATTTTATCTCCAAAAGAACATAGCTGATCACTGGTTTTGCCCCTTGGTGATGAGGTGGCAGATTGTAATATTTTGTTTCATAATGGAGATACATTTCAGTGAATAATTAAATCAAAAACACTTGGGGGAACACGTTCTCCACAAAATTGATGCAACTCTTTTCAATCAACAAAAACTGTTAAGAGGGTTGCATTTAATGCAAGATATACAATGTAGTAGTCATGCTTGTTCCCTTTCAATAAGACACATGAATGCCCACTTTTTAGGGCAAATTCTAAATGTGTCAGCTGAGACCTTGAAAATAGCAGTGAATTACAGCAGCACGAAATATCTCCTTAAAAATATTGCTGCGTCCATCTCTTCTTCGGTTTTGTACGTCTGCCAGTATAAATTGTTTGTTCTGCATATGAAGAACTGATTTCTGGAAGTAAGACCTTTTCTTTAAGTAACTACAGAGAGGAATATGAACTCAAAAGGTTGAGCTGATGTAAAGGAATACAGTTGTATTTCCTTGAAAGACAAAAATGGGCTTAAAGTTGTTTCTCCATGTATTCTGGTCTCCAAAAGCAGATTTGTTTCTAAGTAATGGTGTAACAAGCAGATTATTGCTTATCAACATCAGACATCACACAGGTGCAATCATTTTATGTGGAGTCTACCCAATCTGAATTTCTTGTTACCTCTAGTGTCTGTCTTTTTTTTGAGGCCTTCTGTTGACTAGCCAATTGTGGAGTGTTCTCCTTGGATTTCAAAAATGCGTTTGAACCCGAGAGAGAGAAAATCATACAGGGAACCTCATAGGAATAGACTCAAATGACAGACAGTAATACTCATTTTAGTTCACCTGCATGTTTTGAAGTGCTTTTCAAATTACTGGCCACATTATTCCAGGATGAATTTGTACATCAGCCTTAGCAAGACACTGGGAACCTTGAGAATCCCGTTAAGTACCAAAATACCTCTTAAAGCATGTCCCTGTTTATCTTTTCACACAATTCCCTGAATTTCTGCAATGCATATGACATGTGAGAGTAGTTAGAATGATGTTAGTGATAAAATCCAAGTGCTTTTAATTTTGAATGTCCCTGTGGGACAGTCACTTTTCGTTCACATCATTAAAGAAACATTGGGGAATAAGCAGAGAAGATTAAATGACTAAGAGTGTTTTTATTAGGAAACGTTAGCTTGAATTTAGTAGTTGTGAAATGTACTCTGTACATTTTTCTTTTTAAAAAACCACAATGAATTATCTATGTCCTTTAATATTCATGCTGCTCCCATATCACCAGAGTGGGTTGATACATGGATTCCAACTTTCTTGGTCCTATGTAACAGAGATGGTACAACTTGCTCTCTTCTGTACCCACTTCTCTAGTTCAACTGCACTGATTGGCACAAATCACTGTGGGGGTCCTTCTGAAAACATACCTACATATTGTAAAATACAGACATCAGATAAGAGCATCAGTTTGTCAGAGAAACACAGAGCAGTCCCACAAATCAACTGAGAGAAAAGAGCCACTTTAATTCAAACATACATTCATTTATCCAGAAACCTGCCTCTGAAAGGGGTCAGCAGCAAATGTTTAGGGAATATCTAAAAGAAATACAGCATGTGTAGACCATTTTTTTCTCCAGATCCTACCTTTTTAGGGTGCACCAGTCTGCTGTTAGGATACCCTCTTGACCAAAAGGTGCATTTGGATCAGGGGGTATAATAACAGTAGGTGGACCTCTCCATCAGTTTGTCTTATCCTGCTTTCTGATGTATTTCTATTTCTCACTTCTCCTGCTTCTTATGACAACGAATTCAACAGTTTGATGGTGTATGATTTGGGAAATCTGTTTCCTCCGTCTTTATATTTACACTTTATTCTTATTGTGTGCTGTTTAGATTTTAAGCTTTCCTTCTAAATAAAACATGATAATGCTTGCACATACCACCTGAATATGTTAGGAAACACTCTTTCCTATGTAACCCTCCTAGGTCCATAGAGATAAGTTGTCTGGTTTCTAAAGAACTCTAACCTGGTTTTATGAAGACAAGTTGAATGTTCCTTCTGCTGTTACCCCATCTTTTTCTTTTTTTCACCTTCCATCTCCAAAAGAGTCAATAAAGTTTCTTTACGTGCCTGAAGAAAATACTAGAGATTTGTTCACATTCTCTTTTTGTATAAGGAAGTGAACAATGACGTACTTCCTTGAACAATACAATAAAAAGCATGCTCATTTTAAGTAAATGACATCTGCCTGCTAGATAGTATTATTAAAAAAGGACGTCCTCCCTTTTTTCCTAAAAACTGTCTTCACAACACATCTTCTATTTATAAGTAATCTTAAAAGGAAAAGGATTCTAAATTTCATATTATTATCTATAGGTGTACCTTACAGTTTTCTCTAACCAATTTTCAGACTGAAAGTTACAGAAGCTGCACATAGACAAGTTCTGTATGATTTTAAAGCACACAAGCAAAGCATGAATCTGAAGGTCGAAGTGATTTTATTACCATATAAAAGAAAACTGAAATAAAGAGGCAAGGATGCTACTTTATTTTCAAAAATAAAATTTAATGGCACACAAGTATTCCCACAATATATCACTGTCTTGAATGCACAAAACCTTTTGTAGCTGCATGATAACGACTTCTGGTAATAAAAGCAAAAACTGTACTGTTTTTGCAGCTGACTTTAAGCCATGGCCACAAGATATTAAAAATATAAAACATCTGAAAATCCCCTATTGTGCTAACAAGTGGTGATTCATATGAAAATCACATTGTTCATTGTTATCTAAGACCAATTAATTTTCTGAAGCTAGCACACGGTATCTCTGTGTAGGAGATTCAGCCAATGCCATTATAAAGTTCTCCAAGACCACGACTCATTTCATAATTCTTTTTCTCTCAGTACACAAAGGCTATCACACTACATCTTTAAGGAAGAAATAGCAGGGAAGCTAATGTAGGAAAATATATTGCATTTCCTTATGATCTGTTATTGTATGACCAGTCCTCAACTCAGAGTCCAGAGCAAAACCTGTCTATTTTACAAAGCCTGTTCAATGTTGGTCTGGAATAGAACTGTGCAAAACCTCAGTTGTAAAACCTCCAAACCTAGTAGAGGCTGAAGTCTCCATGAAACAGCAAGAGCTTTGATTTGGGTGCCTGATGTAGGAAGTTTGTGCTCTGAGAAAGTGCATGTCATGAAAAGACAGGCAGTCACAAAACTTTCTGGACATGTTCAGCAGCTAAAACCAACCAGTGTTCTCCTGGAAGCTGGAGATGTCTACCAACTTGTCAAAGTGGATGTTAAGCCCTTTTGTAAATATGGTGGAAACAGGGGGCTAGGAGCAACCTCCTGGGGGAAAGAATTCATCTTCTTAGGAGCCAAACCACCACCACAGTGTTACATCTGGGAAGCCAATGCACAGAAGGGACTGGATTTAAGCATGGCCCTGTGTGACAAGGGACAATATTGAATTTGTTCTCAAAAGCCATGAGTGGTTCTAGCTCTTCCTGCAGAGAGCTCTTCCATTTGCAAAGTTACAAGCAATCAGGAGTGGAGATACCAAACTGCAATTGCCATCCTTGGAGGTATTTAAAAGACATGTAGATGTGGTGTTTAGGGACATGATTCTTTTGGCTGGGATAGAGTTAATTTTCTTCATATAGCTAGTATGGTGCTATGTTTTGGATTTGTGCTGAAAAATGAGTTGATAACACAGGGATATTTTAGTTACTGCTGAGCAGTGTTTACACAAAGTGAAAGGCTTTTCTTCCTCTCATCCTACCCCACCAGTGGTTAGGCTGGGGGTGCACAAGAAGTTAGGAGGTGACACAGCTGGGATAGCTAACCCCAGCTGACCAAAGAGATATTCCATACCATATGACTTCACAATCAACATATAAAGCTACGTAAGGAAGCAGCGGGTGTTCAGAGTTATGGCGTTTGTCTTCCCAAGTAACTATTACACATGATGGAGTCTTGCTTTCCTGGAGACTGCTGAACACCTGCCTGCCGATGGGAAGTAGTGAATGAATTTCTTGGTTTGCTTTGCTTGCATGGGTGGCTTTCACTTTACTTATTAAACTGTCTTTATCTCAACCTGTGAGTTTTCTCACTTTTAGTCTTCTGATTCTCTCCCCCATCCCACCAGGAGGGAAAGGAGTGAGTGGCTGTGTGGTGCTTAGTTGCCAGCTGGGGTTAAACTATGACAGACTGATATTAAATCAAAACCAACTGAATCTCATGATAAGTTTACTATAATAAATCAAGATTTGCTGGTTAATATTTCAGGAGCTATATGTCTCAGTTTTCCTCGTAAATATGCACAGAGGAAATAAAGACATAGACTACAGAAGGTGATAAATTACACCCGGAAATTGTTGATGTAATTCTGCCACAGCACTGAAAGACTAGAAAACAGTGAGGATGTTCTTCGTGCTGAATCTGCATGTAGTAACAAATGTGTCTTCTTCTTTTACACTAGATATAACATGCAACATTTAGAGAAGGCAACGTAGTGTTTAATGGAGGATGTAATTAATGATAAATCAAGTAATTCAGCAATGTTAGTTGCTTGTGTGCACCTTGAAGCTCTGACAAAAATTGCACAGATAATACAACTTGCTTTTTCCTGTGGTGGTTTTAGGAGCTTAAAATAGCTCTAACTACCATTTTAGGACCTGCAGGGATACATGTAATTGTCTTACAATTCACATTTTTTATGACCAATTTTGATCAACCTGCACTTACAGCAGCAAAATAATTGGTACCTGTTAACAGCAAGCAGTGGACTATTTGACTAAAGCCGTTGACATAATACAAAGCCTCTGCTTTGGCAAGAATATGTGGGAATGATCACAAGTTCCACTTCAGTTTTGGCCACTTACTTCTCTTAGTTTTCTGTGTCCAAATAAATACCAGGAGCTGTGGTAATTTGGTGGTTTATCCCCACTAATGCCGCAACTCTGGGTTAATTAGTGTCGTGGTTTTGGCTTCAGATGGCAACAAAGAACCATGCCCCGTTCGCTCCAGGCTTTCCTGATGGAAAGCACAAGGAAAGGGCAGAACTCGTGGGCTGAGACAATGGCAGTTTTAATAGAATAACAAAGGTAGCACNCAATTAGGTAGGTGGGGTAATAGACCACATGACTAGAAATGGTGACAAGGCCTTCATCTTCACTTTGCTAATGAATGACATGATTGTGTCCAGAAGCTAAGAAACCTCACAAAAGAGGAGGCAGAAGAGAAAAGGCCAAAGCAGAAGTCCCATGAGAGACTCCAGTAAAGCTTGCTGCCATTAAACTTACACCTTAGGAACCATTCTGCAAAGACGAGCTGTTCAAATGAAAAGGTTTTCAGGCTTCCATGGTTGTGAAGGGTTGTCTGAGAAAGATTATCATCTGATCAGCACTCCCATGCTGTCCCAGAAAATCCTTTTATCTTGTGCAAATCCAGTTGCTTCTTTCATGCTTCAGGTTTCCTACATATAAAAACATGGAGGAGTTCATGAGTTGTGCTATGATGTAAAGGTTTGTTAAAGCTTTATGCAGACAGCCCCAGACTTTTAAAGAAATTTCAGAGCTCTAGGAAGTGATCAGGGCAGAAAATACAGTGGATTCTGATCTGAAGGCAGGATATAGCTACAAAATGTTTATTTGTGGTGATATCAGTGGTCTGGGTCAACCAAAAGCAAGCTGCTCAATGGAACAAATATAAGAAGTAGTGTTTGTATAGAAAGCAATGAAACCCATGATCATCCTAGCTAACCTGCTCTTTTGTTCAGAGCAATTACTCTTGAGCCTTGCCTTGTGTTTCCAGATTGCTGAAGGTTTTCGAGAATCCAGCTCCGATTATGAATCAATAGGATGTGACGAGTCCACTAACTGTGTGGGTCTAGGTTATGGGGAACTTGCTTGGTTTCAGGGAAGCAGAACAAACCACACACAAAATTGGCAGTCACGAAAAATAGCTTGAGACGAAGAAAAAGAGAGCAGGAAAGACAGAGGGGCAACTGTAGGAAACTGGAGATCTTCACACACAAATGAATGGGTGGGTTTTGTGGAGATGAAAATGCTAAGAAACAGCAGGAAGACAAGAGAGGGTTTTCTGTGCTTGGGAGGAAAATTAGGTCTCGGTATTTTAGACTGAAGACTTGGTTGAGATTTATAGACTTTCTGGGGAAATTGTGCCATCACAGACAGTTGTGAGTGCTTGGAGGGTGTTGGAGGGAACTTTCGGTTTTGGAAGGTAGAAATTCCCAAATGAAATGGATGCTTTAGATTTGATACTAATTAACAGGAAGGAATTTACTGTGAATGCAAAAACAACAAGTAAGTAGGATGAAAGCAATCATGGTTATTTACTTCATTGCTGTCCTTGTTTGAGGTAGAACAGAAACAATTTTCTTTTCAGTAATTTTACTTTTCAGTTAAGTCTTTTCTAACTAACAGCACTCTCAGAAATTAATGGCATATTTTTCAGACATTGTCTGCTTCTGGCAGTGATACAGTCTGATATATATAGTTAATACCAAGGAACGGTATGCAGAGTCCTTGTTTATATTTATTGCTATAACAATAAGCAAACTTTCTCATGTACTAAATTGTAGATCCAGAAGCGGAAGCGTGTAAAAGGGTCACACCTGTGGGGAGAAGCAGACAGGAGAGGTGACCCAAAACTGATCAACATGGTATTCTTTCCCATCTGCCCCATCCTCAGTATAAAAGCTGAGGGATCAAAGGGTCAGCCCTCTTTTCTTCAGTGGTCAGTGCTCAAGGACGACTCTGTCTGTTCATTAGCCTTTGATCCCAATCTGTGCATTCCTGAATCCAGTTCTTATCCATTGCTGGGACTTTCCCAGTGCCTGCTGGTGACACAATCATCATCCTGGGAACTCAATATTGGTTTTGTATATATTTTATATATTTCATTATTTTCATACTAATATTATTTTTTCTTTATATTATTAATATTTCATTAAAGTAGCTTTAGTTTTCTTTTCAACCCATAAGTCTCTCTCCCTTATTCTCTCTCCTCTCTCCCTTCCCAGGAGAGAGGTCAAAAGAGAGCATCTGTTGTTCATTTAGTGGCCAGCACAGCCTAAACCATGTGAATTGCTTTAAAGAGGAGAAAGTGCAAAATAATTAAAGTTAAGCTTAAGGAATTGGTAAGGGCTTAGGAAACAGCATTAATTCTGAATGAGTCAATGACAAACTGTTCAGAATGGAGAAGTACGTTTAGAGATGATTCTGACTTACAGCAAGAGGTCTTCTGTGACCTAAAAATAAGCATGAAATTGGACAGAGTGCAAAAATAAGGATGCACACTAGATGACTGCAAGAAGAATGCAAGTCTGTGTTGCAAATGGGTGATTTAGATCTCTTAAAGAACCACTTAGCAAAAGCGANTGTTTATATTTATTGCTATAACAATAAGCAAACTTTCTCATGTACTAAATTGTAGATCCAGAAGCGGAAGCGTGTAAAAGGGTCACACCTGTGGGGAGAAGCAGACAGGAGAGGTGACCCAAAACTGATCAACATGGTATTCTTTCCCATCTGCCCCATCCTCAGTATAAAAGCTGAGGGANGTGACCTAAAAATAAGCATGAAATTGGACAGAGTGCAAAAATAAGGATGCACACTAGATGACTGCAAGAAGAATGCAAGTCTGTGTTGCAAATGGGTGATTTAGATCTCTTAAAGAACCACTTAGCAAAAGCGATTTTAATATGATGTTGTAAAAGTCCAACTTAACAAAGTTTGATGGCAAGGTTCACTCTGTTACTGCTCAGCACAGTCATTTGAACAACGACTCAAAACTACCGAGACACAAATCAAATTTACCAAGACAAAGTCAAAGTTACAAAGACAAAATCAAAATTACCATACTACAAGGTTACACACAATATTAGTCGCTTACCAAAAATCTGCCATTGGTAAAAGGTCTCTGCCTCGAGAAGCAACCTTGAGAGGGGTCCCATCTTAAGGAGAGATCACCACCATGCAGCCACAACATCTAACAGAGAGAGTTCAAAGAATACTCACTTAGTCTATAATAGTTATGGTGGTTTGTAATCAAATTACATGCAATGGGAAAGGTATGCAAGAGAGTCCTTGTACATGCAAATTTCTGTGTTCCTTGATAAATGAGTCTTGGAAAAACCACCTGCTATTCATGTGTTAATCACATGATTGATGTTCCAAGCTCATATGCATCCATGCTCACTGTGTCACTCTGCTCCTTTGTTGGTTTTCAGAGAAGAGATTCAAACTATAGGAGTTCTTGGCCTGGCCTTTGGAACCTGTACCAAATTACTGCTAGTTTGGGCCAAGTACATCCATCACAGTATGAAGGGATCACAGCAGAAAACTGGCACAAGATGGAGTTTCTATTAGCAAGGGATACTAAAGGAAAGATGAAAAGGTTATACAGACATACTGGGAATGAGAGAGAAGCAAGTTCAAACATGGGACAGGAAAACTCCTAAGGTTTTCAAGAACTGTTTTTTGATCATCAGGGATGGGCTGAGAATCCTTCATCTAGCCCTAGAAGAGGACTGGACTTGGAAGATCCTTGCAACTTCTTTTACAGCTCACCTTTCTCTGATCTTTGTGACAAGCCAAATCAGAATCTTTGCTCTTGAATCACAAAGGAGCAGTAATTATACCACTATCCTTTTTACAAATTAAGTCTTTAATGACCTTTAAAAAGATCTATTTGATTCTGAAGATAATGTTTCTTGACTGAACATAAATGAGTATGCTCAGTAAAAGACAGTATTTTTAAGGGAACTAAACCATGTTGCTGCTTGTCAGCAGTTGTGTGACAACTGGCTGTCATTCACCCATTTACAAATGTGCTTCAGAACACAAAGTCCTGACAGTTCCCAGCTTGAATTCACTGTGGGAGAAAGTGTGTGCTCCAAAACTTGAGTTCATCCAGCTTAGATCACTGGGTTATTTAATTCTGCTTCTGCACACATCGATCTTTTCCATAGCATCCTTTAACAAATAACTTTTCTCAGTTACTATGACAAAAACAAATAGCAACTGGCTTGCCATTCATGTGTTTTTCAAGTTTTCAGTCATCTGTATCATACTAAATTATGTCTCTATTAGTCCTCCTCTCTGTGCCTATTTTCAGTCTTTGAAGCAGCATCTTTCCTGTGTTCTTGGGTGCCATTGGGTCTAAATGCCTAAATATGTCAAATCTCATAATCAAATGAGCAAGATTTTCATTTAGAACTAGTCATAAAATTAGAGTTTCTTAACAGAACGTGAGTCTGATTTAGGGTCTTTCCCCCCATGTAGCCTATATCTTAGGATTTCATTTTATGGACTCATATTTAATCAATGTCTCTTTACTGCTAATTCTATCTACATAATATCCATTTTACTAACACAAGACAATCAGTAACATTACACAAATGGTGCCCCTGCAAGGCAGCCTTGATTCTGCTGCAATTCTCCATTGTAAACCTCCTGCTTGATGCTCATCCTTCACTTCTTCCAATACGACCTGCAGCAGCAAGCTCTTGCTCTCAAAGCTTTATTATCAAGTAGGGGTCATTTTCTATATTTCTTTTTTTTTCTTTTTAAGAAAGCTGCCTGATAGTTTTTGGCCTTCCTATTTCACAAAAAAATATTTTTTTCTTTAAATCTCCAAGCCCAAGAATCTTAAATAATTGAACTTGTAATTCAAGCAACAAGATCAAATGAAATTATTTACTGGGGGCAGGCTAATAGAATATGGAATTTGGAATATGGCCTGTCAATCCAGAATCTTCTAAGTATTTCTACTTCCAGAGCTGAAGTGCTTTGGAAGTGTAAAGTCATTCTGCAGCAGTGAAAAAACTATGAAAGCATTCCAGCCAGGTATACTAGGGCTGTGAGCTGATTTGTATAAATGGGGAAGCCTAAAATAGCAGTAATCATCATATCAGGTTAGGCTGAGATTTACAGTTATTTAAATGCTCATGTACATGTTCACACATGCTGATGTATCGTACACACACACTCATATTTTACTCAACCTTATAGAAGATATTTACAAATGTTGGTAATTAAATGGGATGCATATAAAAGTGCTACAATGAAAGGACAGTAATTAGTTGGATTAACTTTCATAACAAAGTGAGGCAATCTAAGAATGGCTTGAGTTTTTGATATGATTCCTCTCTTCACTGTGTAAAAATTGTTCTTTTCATTTCATTACAACCTACTTTTCTCCCAAGTGCAGCCTATGTATTGTGTTTCATTGAGTTTTTTAAGTGTGAGAAGATTGAAGTGTTTTATACTGTTAAGGTAATTTGAATCAAAGGAAAGGCAAAGAATACCTGTTATGATTTGAGTAACCCACAAAAAAATTATTGGTGTTTAGACAATCATTCTATTACCTGATGAACCCTCCCTACCTGGTAAGTGGAATCATGAAAGAACAAGGAAAGCCGAGGGCTGAAATATAAAGATTTAATAGAATACTACTAAATAGTAAACATTAGTAATATGAAAGAGCCAGTATTGATCCTGACACCAATATAAAACATAGAAGGACTATACTTAGCCGATTCTATCAGGAGGAAGCTGTGCACTCCTAGCAGTGGACAGCAAATGCTGGATTCTGCGAGCACTACTGCTTTGGGAGGAAGAGAAGGCCTCAGGGGTCCGGAATCAGGACAAGAAGTTCTCGGGAACACAGCCATCAAGGAAGAGAGAGAACTTCTCAGCAAAATTTCTAATTTATTTTGAATGTGACATTTGTGGTATGAAATAATCCTGCTGGCCAGCTTGGGTCAAGTGTCCGGGTCTCACTCCTCCTCATCCCTGCACCTGGCTAGCTCAAAAACACTGAGACCTTGAAATCCACTACCTCTAAAGTAAATATATTCTTAAATTCATACACTAGAGTCTCCTATAAATGCAGTTCTCCCAAGCATTAGAAGATAAATTAGTCCTGTGTCACTCAAAGCAGGACAATACCTTAAAAGATATTTCATGTATTTTAGTTTAGAGTCTAATTTTCAGACTTACTCAGAATTTCTCAGAAAAGAATTCTGTCCTCAGAAAGTAAGTTCTGTACAGCTGAAGGAGATGCACTTTGTTATGTATCAGTAATACAGTGGTTTATTCCCTGTGGCAAGAACAAAACTGAGCCCAGATAGGGAGCTTGCAAGAATAGTGCAAGTTCATAGTGAAAACGCCATGGGAGTAGGCTGATCTAGGTGTCCAAGGAGGCTTTTTTTCCTTACTAGATACAGTTAATTTCTATATTCACAATCAATGACAATGTGGTTTGTGTTTTGTACCACATGAGTTTACAGTGTGTATCTTGTATCCCATTGCGTCAAACTCTGTGGACATTCTTAGTCCTCTGAGATTATAAATGAGTTTCCCAACTGCTGCTTCTGCAAAGGCACCAGCATTACAAATTTCTCATTGTAGCTCTTCTTCTACAGCTTGGCAGATTATTCTGCTATAGGTATTTCATGCTGTGACTCCCATGAACATGTAAATTATTCCTTAATTTTTAATAATCCCTCCCAAATGGCTTTAATTCCAATTGCTATTTGATGTAGACTTATTGCTATTATAAGTTCACCGAAGTAGTATCCTGGAGCTCTGAGGCTCAGATCTGTCAAAATCAGGCACTGAATACCACCCTTTTTACTACTGGCTGTTGTACAACAAAAGGCACAATCTGCATTTGGTTTTGAAGTGAACTATATATTAGAGTTATTCCATCCATTCTACCTTTCTCTGCTAAAGCTTTGTACGTAGACGTGTTATTACTAACTAGAAAATGCTTTTGACTAGGCAACTTTAAGATACAAGACCTTTCGCATGCTAGCTTTTCAGTGTTGCTCAGTGCTGGGAGATGCAACTGAAATCTCCATTTAGAAGTTCTCCAATCATCTAAGTTATTTTTTGCCATTTTCACTGAAGCTGGAGGCTTCATTTTACCCATAGCAACACAGCTGTTTTATCTCATCCTCTTCTGAGCCTTTTTAACTCTATTTGTTGTTTTCTGGTGGGCTAACAGTATCTCTAGTTGTGTTCTGAAAAATCGTATTCACTCAAAATAGGCTTGTCCAAAAGAACACGGTGCTTGTTCTTCATTGCTAATTGGACAGAGTTCATGTTGCTGTAATTGGGGTTTCACTCAAAGGCTACTAATGCTAAAAGGGCTTATCGATTATAGATTTTAGTGAGTGTTTGACCAGGCGTTCTATCTTTTTCTTACATATTTGCAACTTGGATTACTATCAAACAAATTAGAACAACATCTCAACAGCTTCTAGAAGTGCGAAGACAGTAAAAGTGAGTCAGAGGAAATAAGGCAAAAAAAGACATTGTGACTTTTACATGCACAGGGATTGTGAACAGCAGCTGCCATTCATAGTGAAAGGCAGCTGCAATCATACCACATTTTATGCTAGTTGCACATTTCAATATCTTCCAGCTCATTATGGATTTTAAAGTTTAATTAGATCCCATATTTCAATGTGGATTTTTGTGCCAAATTGATGTGAAAGGATTATATCACTCAGAGAACGGGTACCAGGCTTGTGATATGAGTCCTTGGGAGTCAGCCACGGTGGTATGTCCAAATCTACATCTAATGCTTCAATACAGAGTGGAGTCTGGATATTGTACTAATATCAGTTTTCAAAATTTATTAGCTATGGCAGCTAGGAAGGAACGTTTTGATCCGTATGAACAGGAGTTTAACTTCTGAGTTTGTTTATTTTTTCACCTCCATATGAAGCCCTGTAATCTGATTGTGGCTGTGACAGAAAGCAGAGTAAGGTGGTGTTATTAGTGAACACCGGTTATGTGGTGGCAGTGCAGTGCCTGTTTTTTTGCTTTCCTGGTTCCTTAAAATAAGTACTATATTTGGGGTCATAAAGAGTCCTTTGGCCCTCTTCAGTAGCATGAAGGACAGGCCACTTCCAAAGACTCTGGGACTTGTAGTAACAACATGTCTTTTGAGCAGGGCCCAAGGCTGCTGGCAGTATCTCAGTTCCTTGTGACCCTTTGCTCTGGTGTACTGCAGCTGTGGCTTTTGAAGGTGATGTTTCATGGACTTCCAAGTTGTCTGGTGTCCTGTGTCTAGAGGGACTGGATGAACAAATTATCCCGACAAATATGCTCTGGTGAAAAACTGAAGCTTAAAAATCACCACTAATAGACATCAACCAACAGCCCAAGAAACAGAGGGCATGAAGTAATTTCTTTCTGGCTTAGTGTCTCTGCACAAATGCTGATGAGCACAACTGCCAAGGCAGGAATGCAATCACCTGCCCAAGTGTAACTATGTAGGTGAAACTAACAGTATATTAAACTGAGAAAAAACAGGGAATATTTCCAGGAGTTCTGGGCCCAGTGAAATCCTGCCTTGCTGCATATTTATGTCCTTGCTCTAGCCTGTTTTCTGCTACTGATAAACGGTTTAGTTCACACTACTTTTCTTCCAGGTGAACATGATTACCTCTGTCTGGCTGCCTGTTTTCCATAGAATTCATAGAAAATTTATATTCTACTTCTACATGAAATCTAGTTGAGTTTGGGCAACTGATTCCAAAGTTACAAGAGTGGGAAAACTGACCAAGTGGAGTCACAGAAGCCCTGTTTCCTGGAGAAAAGGATAAATGGAAAACAGGGTAAAAGAATCCTTCATCCTGATAGCTATTGACTCTTGCTGTGAATGTCCGTAATGAATACCATGAAACAGTAGGGAAATGGCTAGACAAGTGCAGGAAAGGTACTGCCACTGTCAGGCTGTCATGCAGTAGTCAGATCCATATGCAATGCCAGGTAAGATTGATACAAAAAATCATTAGAAATTGCTGTATTGAGATACAGCTACCAGGAAATACTGGGGTGTCATTTGGCAATGCAGGCCCAGGTTCTTACCTATATACATAGAGTGGTAACATAAGCTAAATTGTCCAATTCCTTTCTGTGGGAGAGCCTTTTCTGTTTGCATGGGGGCGGTGGTGAGGAAAGAACCTTGGTGACCTATGGTGTTTCATATTGCCTGAGTAGAAATAGGGGGTTTTGCATATGAATATTTATATATTTGGGATATCAATTACGTGATTTAACATGTTAGGATCTGTCCTGTCGTTGTGTTACTTGGTGTTACTTGGTATTGCTAACATCTTGTTCCTTGCTCGCTGGGATTTTGTGTGATGTTGGACTCCATGCTCTGTCTATTAATCTCCAAAAGAGAGGCAGTGATCCAGTGTATGAGACATGCAGTGCCTGCAGCTCTGAATGGATTAATTTGATCACAGCTGGCACTGCTTCAGAAAGTCAGGTACTTGCAGAAAAAGGACAGTACTACACATCCCTTTCAGATCCATTTCTAGTACTAGCCATTGGCAGCCTTTTCCCATTCTTCAGAAGTTCATTTGAATGAATAAACCTGAAAACCATGAAAAATCCAGAAAAATTCCAGCTACCTTTGACAGTCTGCCAAGGCTCACAGTCTTAAAATCCCCTAAACGTAATACTTCTCAAAAGTATGCAAGTTTTAAGATACTGAAGCGGGATCAGAGCACAAGTTTGGCCTGAATTATTGCAGTATTTTAAACTACTGCTTCACAGATGCTAGCAGCCTCCTGCTAAGGACAGTAGGTCTTCTACATCTGGGTGAGGTATTCAGCCACAGGTACACTGGAGTGCTTCCAGAAAACAATCAGGATTGTATTTAAATTTCCACTGAAAATTTGTTTCTTCCTCTTCATGTGCTCCCTCTTGCCACTGAGAAGATTTAGAATTCTTTGAGAGAGAGGAGGAAATTAAATTACTTCAAGAATCAAGATTGATGGGCCTAAGGGAAAAAAGATTTAAATTCTCAGCTGTTCTCCAAGACGATTAAATTCTAATTGCAGGAAGTGCCTTATATTGAACCTGCAGGCTGTGCTAGGATGGGCCTATAAGCTCTAAAAGGGAAACTTGTAGCTGTAGCACATGTATTTATCGCTTTAGGCTGCCCTGTATTGAGTGGGCAGTAACAAATAAAGGGAAGGGCTGATGTTGTAATGATTACTGCTCTCTCTCATTATTCCAAAACAATACAGGAGACACCTCAGAGGTGTCTCCTGACTTATTGTTTCATTACAGATCGTGAGCTACCTTTTACATAGCACTACTCATTTCATTTAAAGAAATAGCATCCTTAGTTATCCCCACTTCCTAGGACATCTGCCTATGGAGCAGTTTGGAGGCTCTCTTCTCTCAGGGCTACTACTTCCTGGAGCCAGACCTAAGTATGAGCTAGCCTGGAGTGAAATCTGCACTTCCTTACCCAGGAGATCCAACCTGCTAGAATCTCAAACTAAGCCTACAATTTGCAGTAGTGACTAGTGTTACTGAGTGCCTAAAGCCTGGGACTATCCAGGCTACCCAGGGAGGTGGTGGAGTCTCCGTCTCTGGAGACATTCAAAACCCGCCTGGACGCGTTCCTGTGCAACCTGCTCTAAGGTGGCCCTGCTCTGGCAGGGGGGTTGGACTAGATGATCTCCGGAGGTCCCTTCCAACCCTATGTTTCTGTGATTCTGTGATTCTGTGATCCTCTGCTTAAGCCTTGGTCTCTTTAGAGAAAAATAGTTTGAGGTTTACCCATTTCATGAGGAGCAGTGTCAGAACAATACTATCAACTGATATCCCAGCCTGCTTTAATGTTCTTGTTTCTGCTTTAATAGGATGGTCAGAACAGCTGTTCAATGTGGTCTCTATTTGCACCAGAATGGTACAGAAAGAACAAACAAGGAGACAGACATTTCTGAACCTAATTGATGATAGAGCTACATCCTTTTATAGCAGATATATGCTTAATTTTGTAAAAGGACTGAACTGTTGCTAATCCTGCTCTCAGCAAAAACAAACTAAGGTTGCTGTCATTTTAGTTTGCCTACCAAAACATCTGAAGGTAAGAAGACTACTGGGTCATTTGCAGTAGTACCCATTAATTTCTCTGGCTTTTCATTGCCTGTACATTTATTTCCTCTGCTTGTTGCATGTTCACAAACTGGAATGAAGAATGTTTTCTGCAGTTCATAAAAAGATCAAGTAACTGAACCTAGTTTTAACTAGACTGTTCTTTCCTATTGGAAAAACCTGACATAAACAATTTGGTATCTAAGGGAAAAACTTGTTTGATCATTATTTCCAAATGGATAATGAATTTTAATTGCAAATAATTTATTACTACATAACAATATTCAAGATTTCTTCCTTTATAACATCCTTACAATTAAATGGTCTGTATAAGAAAAGGATGGGAGCTGCTGAATTCTTTTGAATAGTGTCATTCACAAAGTTACTTGAATTTGTGGGATCATAACATCAGACACAGAAAATTTAAATATCTTGGTTCAGCAATATTCTGTGGGGCCATAGGAGCAGACACAGTCTTTTGGGTTGCATGGAGTCCAGCTCATGGAGGAAAATGAACTTGTAGGATTAGTTCATTTCACGCTACAATCTGTAGAAAGCTTCTCAGCATTTCTAAGCAGTGTATCTGAAGATACATCTCTTGGGAGGCCAATTCTGTATACCTTTGTAGGTGCGTATATGCCAAAACATTAGCAATTCCATTAAAAAAGAGATTTTTCCTTGTTTTCATGATCAAAAATCCCATTTTCTGAAGAGCTAAGGCTGGCCTTTTATTTCTGTTAAATTGTTTTCAAAGCTGAGAAGGGCCATGTTGTGCTAGGTGTTATAAATTTTGACTTTCTGTCCCAAAGCGTGGAGAACCTAATTTTACGAGTGGGATGGGAGCAGGGATGGATTTAGCAAGTCAGCCAATCTGTCTGGCAATAGAACTAGAAACATACCACAGATCTCTTACTTCCCAGTTCGTTTCCTTCACGCCTGTACCATGCCACCAGCCCCTTCGCTGGGCCACCAAGTTAGGGGAAAGCAAAGATCTGAAATTTGTGAAAGCTTCCCTTTCTTAACAGGGTAGTCCCTGGAGAATAACTGAGGAGAAAATGACCACCGTGCAAAACTGCTTCCTACAAAACTTTCTACCACAAATATTGCTGAAGGAGAAAGATGGTCAGGATGGGGAATGATGTTGGTTTCCCCTGCCCATGGTAGCTGTGACTACAACACACCAGCCATGTAGAACAAAATCATCAGACCCACTTGCATTCCCTGTTAAATAAGAGCAATTGAATATTCACACATGTGATCAATTAGGATCCGGTACTGCTAATGTTTTGAAAGGCCAAAGACTGCTGCTCCTCTTCTCCTGCTAGAAGATAGGCATATAGATAACTGCTTAGCTGACAAGATGTTTGAGTAAACAAACTTGATGGATTAGGGAGGCAGGATTTAATTTAAGGGCAGACATTGATAGGCTAATGCACTGAACTATTAATCATTCATGCATTTAATTCTTTCCCCTCTTGTTCTTTAAAGGGCAGCTAACCCTTTGAAAGAGGGAGAAATGTAGTACTTCGGGACAGTGGCAATCCTATCATTAGCAGTGATATGTTTGAACTCACACATACAGATGCATTTATGGATTACTGTTTCTCAAGCCAGTGCTGTATTGCACTGTATTATTAGTTGTCACTTTTATGTCCTAACCTTTTATTCAAGTGCAGGAACTGTGGAGTGGCTATTTGGAGCACTATTTTCTGTTATGGTTTCATAGGCTTCTGATAATTACCCTCAGAGAGCTCACAGACTGCTGAGGATTGCCAGGTCTTTGGGATCTTTGTGAACTGGAGCAAACAGCAGCCAAGTTCCTGCTAGATGTACTTCCTTGCCTATTTGGCTTTAGCCTTTTGATATGTGTTTTTATTCTGAGAATCTTTGCATTTCAACCTTAAAAAATAATCTGCTCTTCGTTTTAAGCCTGAATGAAGTAGTTCAGGGGAGAAGAATAGACTGATGTGAACTTTCATTCTATTTCTAGCTGCACTGGAAAAGCCAACTGGTTTTGAAGCCTGCAAAATATTTATTCTCATACCTAAAGGAAAATATTTTTCTGCTCATCCTCATATTGTGGGAGTGGGGGGCAGAAAAGTTCCAGCAAGTGTTTTAACATCTGGCAGCTTATACGATTTGAGCAGCTGTACTGTGTGAGTATATCTGTAGCTAAAACCAGCCAAGGACTTTTAAGTTTGCAGAATTTCTTTCCTGCTATTTTAAATTTATTTCCCTGTCACCATAATTTGGAAATTTCCTTGACTATCTTTGTATGCAGCCTACTCCAGCTCATCCACAGAAGGAAAGAGCACTTATTTACAAAAAGGCAATTGTAGACCTCTGTGGGAGCTTCCTGTAAACAGAAGCATGAGTTGGGGTTGCATGTGACAACTTTTTCCCATTGGAATGAGGTTACTAGATTTCCCTTGCTTTGTAGAAGTATTGCTCTCTTGTTCTTATTCTTTTATTTCAGGTTATCTCCTTCTTTCTCTTCCCCCATTCCCCCACAAATATGAAAGCAACTCAGAAGAAAAAAGAGAAGAAGAATCAAAATACAAACTAAAGAGTGTTGTTTTCTATAGGCAGAATACACTTGTATGCAGACATATGGAAACAAGTGATTTGCTTGGCAATGGGTGGGCATATCAGCTTTCTGCCCTAACTGCAGACAGTGAACTATGGCAGACAGTGAACTATGGAAAAATGTGTCCTAACTCATCAGACAGATATGGAAGATGGAAAAAATTTGTGCGGTTCAGCTGACCTAACTTTGGCCATAGGAAGGATCTTTGATTCAAATTTCAGTGGTCCAAACCCAAAAAGGTAGCCTCTATGATACCTCTAAAGTCATGAGAGAACCGAACACCTTTTGTGAGACTCATTCCACCATAAGACTGACATCTGAGAGAAATGAGTTTAATGTTTTTTTTGGAGATGTTGTCATCTTTACACTCCTTACTTCACCACACAGGGTTCAGGTTACAGGGATGTCAAAACCCAGGATAAACACACTGGTGATATCAAAGTAAGTAGGTCTGTGTTCAGATTGGTTAACCTGCGCTCAGACCAACACCTGTACTGTTTTAAGTACCACTTTGTTTCTGTCCTTGTGTTCCCTGTGTTCTGTCCCATGTACCTGTAGCCCTAAAATATACTGTCACAACTGTCTAATGTTGTTTAATGGGGTAGAAAGCCCTTGGACTACCAGCATGAGCTGAAGCAAATTAAAATTAAGCCACAGACTAGGATAGTTTCTTGGAAAGAGCTGGTGAAGATTTGTGTACTAGTTCCTTATGGCTGTTTCAGTCTCTTCTAGTTTTATCTATTATCTCCTGCCCTGAGAGATGACATAGTCTTCATCTTTCCTCCTGAAGTCACTCATGAAGCATCTGCCAGATCAGACTGGTCATCCTGCGTGCATGAGCTAGTCAGAGTGTCCATAAGCAAGGACAGACTGCATGCATCCTGTCAACTTCTGTTTCAGCTTGGTGGTCAATGCTGTTGAATTTATCTACCTGACAAATCCATCAGATCAGCCACTGAACAGTCAAACTGGTTTTCCAAGCCACAGTAACCTCAAGGATTTGTGGAGGGAACTCCAGTCCCATTCTAAATAGTTGTACAGTGGAAGCTGGAAGAAATTTCTACTTGACTGCCACAAATCACAAGCTCTGCATCCATGGGGCAGAGCTAGTTGTCCTCAAATTTGCTGGGCTGGGCTGGCAGCTTGTTAGAGCAAAAAAAAAAGATCCTGCATGCAGCTCCCTGGAGGCCTGAAAAGTGTGGTATAAATAAAGGTGGATCAGAAGGTCCTGATCAATATGTCCTGAAAGTATCAAAGTACATCAGTTTTGTCCTGTTCAATATATCTTCGTAGTGCAGTGCAGATCTGTATAACTGCTCTTTGCTTGATTTGAGAAAGCCCAGGGCACACATCTCTGTGCTAATGTGGTTTCAGAGGAATTTTGTTTGAAGACTTTTGTCAGCAACATATAAAGATGTCTCAATTCCTTGTTTTATCTTCTTACCACCAGTAACTCTTAATTGGTAAAAAATTACAGGCTCCTTTCTAGATGCAAGGTGTGTGCATTCAGACAAGTGTCAGCAGCTCCTCAAGCTCTTGATGTCACTTTCAAGAAGCCATCAGGATTCCCTTGCCCCTTTACATATTATGCACAACACCTGGTCTCAGCATATAGAATAAATATTAACAATGTCAACAAGAGACAGAGACTCTGTGGCCTGAATTGCAAGATGCTTTCTGAATTGCAAGGTGACTTTCTGTGGCCTGAATTACAAGATTCTTGGGTTTGATGCCTGAACATCTCCCCTCGTTACTTAATATGAACGTCATTCAGTTTCCAAGCAAAGGGGAGCAAGCATAGCGAAACAGTATAAACTGTATTTGGCAACTTATGATAAGAGAAGCAGAGGGCATTTTCTGTCTCTCCTTATCATGGCATGCTGCATATACACAGGAAAACGAGACTGGAAGAGGTCACCTGCTTTCTAATTACAATCATCTGCTCACCTTTTGTAGAGAGGCTTTCAGACCTGAATTTTCATCCAATAATGCCTCAGGACATCATATCCCCTGAGTTGCAGACAGTCTCTGCCAGACTCTTAACAAATTCTTAGTAGCACATATATAGATCTAAACATTCTAAAATCACAATGCAAATATTGCCAGAAATTGTATTTCGTTAGCAATTTTTAAAGCACAGATGAAGCCCTTGCTCAGAGAAGAATGTAAAGGCACAACTTCTTAAATGCCTGAACCATGACAATAAGTTACCTGAGGTCCTCCAAAGGCCAAGGCCTTTATTTTAACCAGCATTTTGTAAGTCTAAACTGGGGGCCTAGATACTGCTGCCACTTGGGCATACAGAAATGGTTGCTAGCAGAAATTAGGGCCACTGCTTTGAAAAACATCAGTGGAAAATCAGTGGCGCTAAGCCCATAGAGACTGCTGTCTAAACAAGTTCCAATTAAAGAGTTTAAAAAGTCACAGACTGGACATTAACAATTCCTTTAATTAACTTTTGAAGTCTCTAGGTTACTACTATTTTTTAGGAAAACTTCTTTTCCAGCCTTTAGGGTTCATTCACTGCACGTTTTCAGGCTTTGCTCTGATACTACAAGAAATAGATACTACATTTTGTTAACAGCCTGAGAGCTGGGTCTTTTATGTAATTAGCTATATACTTGCAGGCATGAGGTTCTTCAAGGAAAATATCCCATGTTTTGGAGGACACTTGACAGTGTTAGCACTGCTCAGGGTATGATCACATAGCACTGTCCTGTTAAAACTGTTCCCTTGGCCTGATCATAAGTAAAGGGGCACTCAGCACATTTGCAAAAACTTGTCACCGTCTGTTAGGCACCTCCACTGAACACATGAGCCTTCACTACTCAATACCTTAGGTCGCTCAATACCTGTCTGTGATGTGACAATAATTGTCACCTCGTGAGGGAAGATAAGTGGGCATGGGATGCAATTAATTAGGATGTAGTCGGTACTTTGATGAGTCTTTGATGAGTGCAATCTCTAAAGAAGGGCATGATGTTATTGTTAATTATAGTTGCTACATCCTTTCAATCACTAATTATTTCCAGAACTTCCTATTCTTGTCATATTATCAGCCAGGACTTCCAGAAATGGCATTTTTAGAGTGGTAAATCACAGGTGAGCTGACAGGTGGTACCTCCCGCACGCATGGCCTTCCAAACAAAGGATCAAGCCACAGACCATCGCACAGGAAAAGCAGCAGCACTTTCTTCAGTGGGATAAAATACTGTGTCAGTAACCCATTAGAAGATATATAAGGGAGATTAGTCATACTGCGGATCTCCTGATGTTATTCTGTACCCATGCCTGCTATAATTGAAGGAAGCATACGGCTATAATAAAACATGCCAGAAAAGAGGTTTATATCAAAACAAACAGAAGAGCAAATGACAGAAGATTTTAAGATGACTAGGAGAGGACGGATTCTGCCTGACTGCCACTGCACTGCCATTGCAAGAGGAGATGAAAGGGATAAGACCAATCCAGTCTCCTCCCTTTGTATTCTTCATGTTTGTATTGGGTGCTAGTCTGTCTTCGCATGTCACAGGTTCCTCTGAGCGTGTAGATTAAGGGAGGTGAAGTGGAACATGATAAAATTCCTTAACTCAAACCTATCAAAACCTGGAAAATATTTGGATTTGGGACTTTTGGATTTTCAATATAATCTTAGATTTACACAGAAAGGAGACTCTTTTTCCTACATTATCATAAAGCTTTCCAAAAAAAAAAAGTCTGTTCATACATGTGTCTGTGCTCAAACCAAACACCAGACTCAAATTCTGGCATTAATTTTGCCCCACATCAGACCGGCAAGTGCTGTTGTATGTGCTGTGCCTTAAGAGGCATACAGTGCCTTCCTTTATATCCATCTCGCCATAGACATGTGACATTAAACTCTGCTCACAGTGCCCTTGGTATCTCTCTGGCTCCCTCCCAGTGACTCCTAGTAATTCCTAAGGCTTTGAATATAAGTAGGTGATGGAGAATCATTTAGACCTATAGAAGAAAGTGGCAGAGTTGTAGTGGATGATAAAATCCATTCATGCCTGACGTTCTATTGCAGTTATCCCTCTTCAGTGTTACTGAGGATTTTTTTCAGAAAACAGCAAAAAACAGTTCTGGTAAGCGGCAAGTCTATCTGCAGGGAGGAAGAAACAATGTCAAGAGCAACTTGACATTTCTTCTCTGTTACCAGCTCTTTGCACTGGGCCTGAACTCTGTGTGATGAGTCAGAGTAGTCATTAGGACTTAACAGAGACGGTTGCACCATCTTTTTCAGATGAACACAAGTCTTTTCCTTTGTACTGCTGTACCCTCACATGCTCTGTGCAAAGAAGCTGAGAGAACAGTCCTTCCTGCCTTCCAATCTTCCTTCATTCCTTCCTTCCTTCTTTCCCTCCTTCCCAGTTCACCCTGTCTGTGAATCCACAAGTTTTTCCCCTCTCATTTGACATTAGACTTCTTCATGTCTCATCCTTTCACTGCTGAAATACTGGACTGTGAAGCACACTCTTGATTCCATAGCTCAACTACAAACTGCATAGCTCAGCATCTCTGCATGGACACCTGGAATTACATTCTCTGAGACTTCTGATGTCTGCAGTTTGGGAAAGTGGGGCTTTAGAAGTTTCCCAGGCTGATCTGCAAAGCTGACTGTGCCAGGAGGAAAGCAATCAGGTCCTGCCTTGATTTGAAAAAAGACCTAAGCCCTGGAACAAGATACCACTGATCTGCAGCAGTCACAAGGGTGATATTGACAGAGAGCACAGAGAAAACATTTTGCAACAATAAGAAATGTTCATCACTTGCTCAAGAAAACACTAAATCCTTTTCCGCGTATCTAACTTGTTATTTGCAGAAGCAGTTCAAGCAGATGCTGACAGGGTTGGAGGCATGGGCATGATCATTAAGTCTCTTTAACTAATTCTGGGTCTTGTTGGAGGACTCTACTGTTCACAATTTATTACAGGCAGAAGCAGAATGTCCAACAATCTGTTTCTTGTTTATACTGAGAATTCTCTATGTATCTTGATCAGGTAAACATCTGTTTCCACATGCTGTCCTGGAAAAAACAGCTGGTGAACTTAAATCAACCTTTCTGATACCACACAATTTGTCAAAACTGAGATGGCCTCTGCTCTAGCCTTTGAGAAATACTGATGGGTGGTAAGTTTCCAGGTGTGAATATTAGAAACATTCAAGCAGGTGGATGGGGGGGTGCGGAAGGGAAAAAAAAAGGAAAAAAAAAAAAAAAAAAGAAACCCCAAAACACTCACTTTCTTTGCCAGGGATAGTGTTACTTTGAATTGTCATTTCACACTACCTACATAACTACACATGCCCTAGACTGGGAGCAGTGTTTTGATTCCAAATTTATTCAGGCAAGAAATGTCTTGTAATCTGAACCATGGGCTGTTGAAATCAGTTTTCACCAGCCACCTAAGTTGCCTTACAGGTAATTTGAAATTGGAAAGTGAATGGCCTTAAACCAAACAAAACCTCCTCTCCCTGCCCCGCCCTCCTTTTTTCCTGTTCATTTCTTTAAGCGATTTCATGCTTTACTGGGAAAAGAAAACTGGACACAGGAACAGATTTCTGTTTTGACAAGGGAAGCAGGCTGGCTTTCAGCTTGCTATGGAACTAAATGCAAAGTGTGAAAGCTTCTACTTCATCACCGCAACAATCTTTTTGACAAAATAAGACGAGAAATTTGGACTCCAGAAAGTACCATTGTTAGTAAAGCAAATGCAAAGCACCCACCTAAGCTTCTGGCATTTTCAGGCTGGCTGCCCTTGGCTTTCTGCAGAGGTGTACAGCCAACCGTGCTGCTTCTTCCCAGTCCTTCGCCAAAGCACTTCTGCAGTCTAAAGGGTGTGTTTCATAAAGTGCATACAGGTTTTTTGAGCACCACTCCCAGTGAAAGCTAGCAGGGCTTGTTGCTTCTTCAGAAATGCAGTCATGCCCACCTGCTTCTCTACTTCCATCTTGCTTCCATACACCATAAGCCACCTTCTGATTAAGCCACCTTCTGAAGAGGCATTAGCCCAGCTAGAGTGGCCTAGCCTCTATTACAAGCTGCCTTTCAGGAACTGTAAGCAGTCTGAAAAGTGTAGTGATGCCATATATGTCTCGGTCACAAGCAGCAGTGTTTGATGAGGGGTAATAGAAAAGAAAAAGTCTGACACAACAGAAAACCATCAAGCATGTTGCCCTGTTTAAAGCTACTTTTCTTGTGATAAAATAGTGCAACACAGCTTGGTATCTGTTCATGCAGGACCTGACTTGCTCTCTCATATCTGCAGCTGCTTGCTTTGTTTCTCAGTTTCAGAAACAAGATTTCTATCTGATTCTGAGGTCTGTGTCTAACATTTCTTATAGGAAGTGATAGCTTCTTCCTAGAGATGAGACAGCAGATGGTCGGGATACCTGTTGGTAACAGTGAAACATTAATGATATGACTGCCTGAAACCACTGTCTTTAGTCTTCCGAAGACCTGCAAAAGCTCACTGGGCTGGGAAAACTTTTCACCACTCGTCAGATTGACAATGGTCATATAAAGAAAACTTGAAAGTCTTCCTGAGAATTTACATAACCTCCAGTTCCCTCAGGCTAAGCCCTGAATTATCCAGGTAATCAAAACCCTGTTTTGCTCACTGTTCCTTAGGACCTAGGAACCAAATAACCAAATATCTTTGTCTCACCCTCCTCTGAGTTCCCTAGACACCAACTACCTTTATCCAGGGATAAGAAAATAATTAAATGAAATACAGAGCAACTGCTATCAACCTGTGTTTCATTTGGAAATTTGCTGCCTCTTTTGGAGCTTATAGAAAGGCCATGTATGTCTGACAGCTCATCTCTTTTTTTCCATCTGTCTCAGGCAATCCAATAAAAGATATTACGTCTCCCTATAAAACTTGTCTCATAAAATTTGATAGTTATCTTCCACTTTTCTCCTATCACTTAGAGTGTTTTTTTGCTGGATAGATCAGTGAAGGCTCAGTGCCACAGAGTAAACCATTATTTCTGCTCCCATGAGTTCGTGGATGCATTTTTTGTACTCTGCAGTCACTCTCTCAATTATACCTTTGTTTTTCTGTAGCCATACCACATCTGGTGGATCTGCACCACTCCATGAGATCTGCTTTAAGTCCACTGGGGATTGCTGAAAACTTTTAAAAGTAAAATATTAGTTATCGACAGACAAAAAATGTTCATAGAAAGTGTCTACTTGGCTGGAAGTTTATTTTTTATCAGAAATGAAAACAAAAACCAAACCAAAACACACAGAAACCCAAAACTTTTTGTTAAAGAACTAGCCTTTATTCAACTGCAACTCAGAAGAGCCAGTTCAGGGAAGAAAAACAGTGTAATTTTCATAAAATAAATTTTACCACGAACTCTGTCTGCTTTCCCGAAACACCAAGACACTCTTCCATTCTTGCCTTTTAATCCTCATTGTTTTCACCTTCAGATATGTCATATTATTGTTGGAGTTGTGTTCCTCGCTCAGAAATAGTGACTCTTGTCTCCTGTCTTTTCCTGAAACACTCTCCACTCATCCCTGAGATAATGATGGGATGACACTGGAAGCTTGATGGTGCATGACAAGTAGTAGAGATCCCAAGAGAATGTCGCTTCTTGGAATCCTTTTTAAAGATGAGCTTCATTCTTGCCTGTATTCAGTGTATTCAAATACTGATCACCCCACTAATAGCAAGAGATACTTGTGTTTTCTACAATACAAGACTTTTGTTTCATTCTCATAGGATTCATAATGAGTGTGGAAACCCATTTTACCACTCCAGAACAAATAGATACAGAGCAGAACAATATGATCATATTGAAATAGTATTTGAGGTTTTTATGTTTCATCAGTGCTTGGTTTCCCTTGATTATGACCTGTCAATTTTCCTCAAGTGATTAAATTACTAGCTCTTTTAGTTATACTTTTTTTTTATACTTTTGGAAGTAAAAGAGAGTTCTCTGAATGGTAAACCAAATAGCTTGTCTGCATGAGCCCTGCCAGGGAAGCGTTTTGCTGCCAGTTTGCACTCTTTGTATGGTTAGAACTTTGCACCTCCTGCTTTCACGGGATGTGAGGTGAGCATTTTGTTTTAAAAAAATAACTAAAAAAAAGAAGATTAATTTGCTCCAGCCACAGAGAAATTGCTCCCTCTCTTCCAGAAGGTGGCCCTCCCTGGGAATAGAAAAATGGTGTGTTCACTTCATGTGACAGCAGTTGCCCTGTGTTTGGCAGCAAAAAGAGAAGCATATGGTACCAGAAATGAGGGTAGTAGTACCTGAGTGTGCCATTCCCAGGTCACTGTTTGTGAGCATTTTGAGGAGGGAAGCAGTGCTTAGAGATGGAATTCAGCAATGGATATCTATTCAGTAGTGCTTTTAAAAGTTAGTGGAAATACCCATTTTTTGTAATAGAAGAAAGAATCAGAACTGCTCCACAATCCAGACACAAGTCAATATCTCATGCTAATAGGGAAAGCAGGAAGGAAGGAGGGAGGAAGATAGGGAGGGAAGGGAATTAAGTGTAAGAAAGAGAAAGATGATAGGTTTTAATGTCTGTAGCTCAGAAAGAAGGGAACTTTCTAGGGGAGCACTCCAGATGCTGAGCAGGGAACTAGAACGCTGCTCACTCCCTTCCCAGAGCAGATATGCTCTCACAGTATATTTCAAACTCAGCACCCATAATGGATCCTCACGCTGAAGCTTTGGTGTCTAAGCAGGAACAAGCTGTGCATTTTATGTTGGCTAAATCTCGGGACATTCTGGTCAGCGTGCGCAGTCTTCATATTACTCTTTTGGGATTCCAGAACTGTTTACCTCAAAATCAGATTCAGAGCCTTTTAAAACAAAACCATTGCTTCTTACCAGGAGAAGGTATTTTTCTTTAGGAAGTCCTTAAGTCTTAATTGTATGAAAGTAATATTCTAAATCTGTTACTAATTTACCAGTGGTAAAAATAGAAAATCTGAGAGGTGTCTTTGGAGAGTGAATTTGTCAATATTAACTCTATGAGGTGCTACAAAGCTCATCTGCAAGTCACATACCAACTTGAAAAGTAGTAGACAGTCTGACTGAAATGTGCATCCAAGGGATGGAACAGAGAAGGTGTTTGGTGAGCTGTTGAACAACCATTATTTGAATTATTTTTATTTTACTTGTTTACTTATGTCATTGTTAGTTATTTTTACTTCCGAACTTGAAAACATTGTCAATCTGGGAAAATACCCTAGAGTCCAAATTCTAACAACTTCAATGCCATTTGGTTTTGTTTTTTTTTTTTTTACAACTTCGCATCACTCTTGACTCTGGAGATAAGTCATGCTCAGTTTGGTCTGACTCAGGGAATTTCCTGAATTGCTTCTTTTCAACAAACTGTTGCCACATGTTTCTGCACTTAGGGAATCCTCCATCCCTTACTGTTGCTATCATTTCAGAAATAACACCTTCATTGGTCCAACTGACAGCTAATCGTACATCTCCCTAACAGCCTTCTATTTTCAAGTTTCAAATTTTTTTTTTCTTGGAATTTTTTATTTGTAGACCAAAGCCCTTTATGTATTAATGACCGTAGTTAGGATTTTAAATCTGTTGCTCACTTTTATAAGTTAAGTTCTGCTGATTTAGCAGAGACCTAGACTTCCTCATGTGTCAGAATATGTAGTAAAGGTTTTTGGTGTTTACCAGTTCATCCCAGTTCACTAAAGTCTGGGTATTTAACTCTCCTAGGTTTCTTTGGAAGCACCTTTAGAGCTTGTAGGGGTGGATAGACATCTTGAAATGCATGTGCTATAATGGGGAAGCCTGACTAAGATTTGTAAAATCAGCGTTAATGCTTTCTTTTTGGAAAATCTGTGTCAATGGAGACATACTTGTGTGCATATATACATATCCAGAGTTTAATTAATAACTTTTAAGATCTTTTGCAGGATCAGCACTGTGTTTAGTCTCCAGACTAAAAAAAACGGGTTTCTTCATCTGCTCCTCATAAGACTTGTTTTGGCTAGGGAAATACAAACTGAAGAAAGTTTTATCCTTTATTAAAGGGAACACCAAGTAAGAAAAAAATCTCATAAAATTTTTGTCTTAATTACTGGAACAATGTTCAATTTGAACAGTCAGCCATAAGACATTACTTTTTTCTCACAGATTATGTCTCATCTCTGTATAGTAATGCACAACAGGCTATTTTGCATCTCATTAGATTTCAGTGTAGCATTTTGGGGAGGAAAGCTCAAAGTTGTCGTCTTTTTTTATTTTTCTCCTTTTTCTTTGAAAATAGCTGAATGGTATACTATTTGACTCCTGCTTCAGGGAGTGCAGACAAAGTCTAATGTCTGCATCTAGGAACTGGATCTGGCAGGTGGAATTGCTATGCAAATTCACTCGGTTTTCTGTAGCTCAAATCACAGCACAAAAGGCATGTTTGCTTTTTGAAAAAGAGAGTGAGTCCTCAGTTCTGAGAGCATGCATTACCTATTAATGCTTCCTAACAGCAGGGGAGAAGTGGGGAGGGAGGAGAAGGTTTTGAAAGTGAGCCAAAGCCTGATGTGGGCACTTCAGGGACCAGAGTCACATTGTCCATTCCCTTGATCTTACCATTATCATGTGAAAGAAGACTAAGAATGTGTTTTACAGAACAAGCTTTTCACAGCAGCAGCCTGTGGAAAGGAAACTCTGCTGTGGAAATAAGAAGGGAAGTGTGGATGGGCTGGGAGTGTAGGAGAGGCAAATGCAATTTGCCTCGTCTATGGCACTGTGGTCACTGACAGGCTGGAGATGTTCCCAAAGACCAGGCAGTGAGACAGGCATGTGCTTTGAAGTGTGTCGCATGCTTTATTCAAGATGTTACTAGGATGCATTATGGAAAAGTGTTGATGGAATTTAGGAGAACAGGTCCCATTGGGAAGTGACAATACTAATTTTCCCGAATCTTTTAGAAAACTCTCTCTCTGGTTTTATTAAAGTAAAATTAATTCCTGCACAGGGGGTTGGTATAACTTCTATGTTCATACATCATCCACCTTTGGTGAGCTAAGGAGGGACTGTTAAATATGCTCTGAAACATCAGGCAGTCTACAATATCCTTCTGCATGTTTTTCTACCTGAAGCTGGGCACTGTATGATGTAATTTCAAGTTGATTATTGCATTAGTGGCTCCCAAACTAGCCTACATAGCTCTATGAAAAGCCTGGCTAATTTGGGTGATAAGCACCATGAGAGAGACCCAGTATTCTTTCTAAAAGACTGAGAGCCCCAGGAACTTGATGTGTTGGTGTTTTCTTGTTATTTTTCAAGCAAATCACATTAAACTCAACCAAGTTCTTTAGAATATAAAGAGGACTCTATAAGCATCTTCATTCCCTTCTTTTCACTTACTCCTCTTTTTTTTTCCACCAAAAAGGGTACAATGCTGAAATCGGTTCAGAGAAGAGCAACAAATTGCTGTGGGGTATGTGTACAAAGAATGACCATGTGAGCACAGGTGTTCAATCTGGAAAAGAGACAACTGAGGAGAAGAAACAAATGAGGTCGATAAAATCACAAGTGGCCCGTAAAAGGACTGGCTGACCACACAGTCTTCCAGTATGCAAGTGTGGAGATGCTGCATGAAGCTAGTAGGAACCACGCTTAAAATTGCCAGAAAGCTGTAGCTCCCAAGGATCAGTTGACTAAGCTGTGGAATTCCTTGTAGGGGATGTCCTAAGTGCTAAAAATTGATGTGAGTTCAAGCTGTTTGAAATTTGGTTAGTTCTTGCAAAAGAAATTCATTACGATTGCCTACTAATACAAAAGAATCCACTTCTGGGTTAGGCGTTCCTTGAACTGCAAATGACTGGAGCACGGGAAAGTGTTAAGAGGAAGTATCTATATTCACTACGTTCTTACATTCTTCCTTGGGTAGTTGTTTAAACTACTGTACAAGATAAGTTACTGAGCAATGTGTCCCATTGGTCTAGCATGCTACAGGCAGCCTTACATTCTTCACAGCTACAAATGTGTTAAGGAAAAGTGAATCAAACTAAAAGGGAAATATATTTGCATTTACGTATCATTGGGTCAGATTCAAAACAGACTAGCATCACTGTCTGATACTATGCTGCTAAATGACCTTAGAAATGAATCTCAGGCAAACAATGTATTTTAAGTTTTCCCTTGCAAAAGAGAAACCAGGAATCTTCTGTAATCTGTAGAATTTCCAATGTTCATTCACTTCTCTCAGGATATCTGTTTTCTGAAAATAATCAGGGGGTAGATTCGATACTCCTCTTCTATCCCTGCCCTTCTATCCCATACTAATGTCTGTGCACTTAATTAATGAGTCAATCACCTACTGTAAGGCAGCATGCTCTTTTTTGCCTGCATAAGCAACATATTTTGTGTTTCCTCTTAACATGCACAAGAGTGTACATTTAACAGAAGACATGTACACGGGTGCTATACAGTTATATTATATAGACTTATACAGATAAATTATATACTTATACAGAGATGTATTATTATACTTAAATACATTGCATGCTTCTTTTAAACAATCACATTTTACCATAGACAGCACAGAAAGTACTCCGATCTAGACAAAACATTCCCTACTTGCACATTAAGCCATGTTGTGTCCTGTATGGGTACCAGTGGTTTATAATCCCTGTTATCCAGCTGCTCTGGAAGAGAACATTTGTATCCCAAACTTCCTTTTCTCTATCTGTTCCTTGCCAAGACTGCAAACCTACAAATCTCTGGACAGCAAAAGTCTCCCATGTTGTTATCTATCAACAGCAGATGCTGCTAAGAAGACATACCTTCTTTTATACTACAATTGACAGGGAGCAAATGCAGTCTATGAAAAAGCTACAGGCTTTTCATTATCAAAAGGAGGTATTTTAGTGGGTTTTACCCTTTCACATTTTGTTGCAAAATGTGTGTGTCATAAAATTTGAAAAAATACATTCCAGATCAATATTTTTTCACACCAAAAAGCAAGGTTTTCTCCTAGAAGAAATTTAAATGAAACTATATTTCCAAAGAAGGGGAAAAGCTGTTCACTGGAAAAAGCTCCATTGATATTGAATCTACACTTGTTTAATAATTCTGCCTTTCTATTAGTCACAATGTTTGTACATACAAAGGTTATCATAGGTACATCTCAACAGAAAAGAGCTTGCAGTACCATATCAGTTCACAGTGTTTTGACTGAGACCTCAGAAATACCCCTATACATTGAAGAGATTTGGAAATGTTTTCAGATTTCTGTACTAAGTATCAGTGGAATTACCACGTAATCAGTTTGGTTGTTACTCTGATAACTTTGCTGCAGAGTCTTCAGAAATTAAATGGAAATAATGTCAGTAAATCTTTAGACATAATGAGTCTCTGGAGAGTGCTTATTTATTTTCTACCTTTTCTTCTCTGTTGTGTTCCTTTCTATTAATTTTTAAAGATTGGGGGGGGCTGAACTTTCAGGTCAGACTATCTGTTTGTCCTTCTCTCTCAGTCATGGGGCTTTTTGCATCCTTTCTTCTATTTCTGGCTTAATTGTCACTCTCTCTTTTTTTTT
>VXBO01008790.1:0-12602 GCA_013400135.1 Rhinoptilus africanus | reverse complement strand
CTGACCTCTTCTCCCTGGTGACAAGGGATAGGACAAGAGGAAACGGGTTCAAGTTATGTCAGGGCAGGTTTAGATTGGATATCAGAAAACACTTTTTCACTGAAAGGGTTATTAAACATTGGAATAGGCTGCCCAGGGAGGGGGTGGATTCACCATCCCTGGAGGTGTTTAAGAAAAGGGTATATGTGGTACTTAGGGACATGGTTTAGAAGTGTTTTTTTGTCAGGGTACGTTAATGGTTGGACTTGATGATCTTGAAGGTCCCTTCCAACCTCACCGATTCTATGATTCTATGATTCTATTCATCCTTCCTCCTCCATTAAGTTGTGAGCATCCACTGGGAAGCACAAAAGCCTCATCGGTTAAGCAGCTGTTGAATCTGCTTCAAAAACTTTTGGGATACCTTCCAGCTTGGAAGTTTGATCTTTACCACTTCCATGGTATGGACCATTCCATGAGGTAGCAAATTCTGATGAAACTGCCAGACAATCAATATGCAGAGATGATGGCTGCAGGAAACAGCAATCTACAAGTGATAATGGCTGCATAACAGCCTCTTAGCTCTTTCTGGCAACCTGTCCTGCCTACCTGGTGCTCTCACTTTGATGCCGCTCCCAGCAAGTGTTAGGCCTTAGCATGAGCTGTGTTAACCAAAAACTGATCAGTCACACTCACTCACAGAAAACTACTGCTGGCAGAGGCTTCTCAGAGCCCCTTATGAACCATGCACTGGCTCTTGAAAGGAAAAGTTACTTCAGTAATTAAGTCTCTAGCTTAGCACATGGGGGCCGCAGGTTCAAGTCCCCACCATCTTCTAACATGACTTCCATCTGTTGAACCAAATACTCAAAAGGACCTATATCTGTCCAGGGAGCTGCTTTTCCCTGGTGCTGGGAGTCCACATTTGATTTTCCATTAAAAACTCAGAGAACAACCTTGTGTTTTCTGAACTTCTCAAAAGAGGAGGAAACCCAGGTTCAACCTCTGGTCCACCCTAATCTAGAGAGAAGGTGGGAGAAGATGGCTCTGTGTGTCTGTCATGGTAAGCCAAATTCATAATAATGAGGCAAGTCTAAAATCAAGCCAAGAAGTCAAGTCAGAAAGGTAAGGCCAGTCTCTACAAGGGACAGGACTGGATATGGGCATAGCTGCAGCATAGCTCAGAGAGGGACCAAGGGCAAGAGCTGGAGGTTAAATGCAGCTCCTGAGTAAATGATGGGAAGCCCCAGAGACAGCATCTCACATCTCTCTTTCTCAGGCAACTATTTCGCACAAGTTCACTGCTATCCCAGCAGTCTGATACAAAGATATAATATTTATAAATTATCAATAGTATGAGGGTGTAGCTAGGGACTGACCTGCACATCTGGTGCATTATAGCACAGTGTGAGCTCACATCAAAGTCTTCCTCTACTCAGAACACATACAGGGCAGTAGACAGTTGCTTTCATAAAAAAAAAAAAAATTAACTTCATCATCCCTTTCTCAAATCTAGCCAAAATCAGACAATGAAATAGATGTTACAAGGGAAGGGGAACTCAAAAGTGCTGGTGCATATGTTTGTCGACACAGGAAGCCAACCTATAAAAATAGGAGTAGGTCCACTGAAGCAGTGCGTGTATAAGTGATGGGAGAATCAACCTGTTAAGTCATCTGAGCTCATTCTCACATCATCTTACCATCTAATGTATTGAAGGAAAAGTCTCTTCTCTTTATAGAAAGGGCCTTCAGTTAAAGGGGTTTGAACTATGAAATGCCATAACTGGCAGTTTATTCAGATGCTGAGATTTCCTTTCTTCCCTATTTCTCTTCTTCGTTTTAATTTTTTATCCAACTGCATTTGGAAAGGCTTTTGATAAAAACACTCCAAAGTCTTGTACAACATAGCCCTTTAAATGAACATCACTCTGTTCCAGAGCAGGAAATCAGCAAAACCTTCCTTTTTCACAGGTCAATCACATTGGCTTGAGCACTCTAAGATTGCCTTGAAGCCTGATTACATCAGAACATGGTGCTGCAAGATGAACTGAAATTACATGTTTTTTCAACTGAGGACAACTTAGAGACACCTTGAGACCAATTAAAACACAGCATGTCTGCTGACTTCTCAGCAGATAGCCAGAGAGAACCAAAGTCCAATAGTTCTTATAAGTGATACAGAACAAAGAGATGTTGCTTGTCACATATTCCAGCTTTTACAATGCTTAAAATGCATGGGATACCTACATATTCTTATGTGTGTTTATATATTTTCTGCTTTGCCTTTGAAAATAATTTTAATACAGGAATTTGGGGAGATTGTTCTTTGCATGAATTTCTAAGAAAGGATTTTTGAGAAATGTAAGTACATATGAAAATATTGCTTCTGAAAAGGCAATGACACTGATTTCTTTAGCTTGTCCTTAAGTGCACAAACAGTAAACCATGTAAAAGCCTGTATCAAGCCAGCTGATTTGTTAAACAGGAATGTTTGAATCTATTTTTCTCAAAAAGATTAGGAGACAATATACCCTGCATGGCTTTACAGCATCAGGAGGCAAATTTGATTTGAGAAAGTCAAATTTTTTAAGATCTGTCCATTGACCACCAATTAAGATGATCTTGGTGCTTTCTGCATTGGAATTTGAATAACAAACAAATGTTCCACAGGAAAAGGAGACTGCTAGCCAGCTTGCTTTTCAATATATCATCTTTAAGGGTAATTTTAAATTATGAAAATATTAAAAAACAATTGCCAAAAACTATTGTAAAAGATAGTGTAAACACAAGGTACGTGTGAAAGAAAGAACATAAGCATTAGCTTTGGAATTCATGGCTTGGTTTCTTTGAGAAGATTTTTCAAATGAGGCTTGAGCACGGAACGACCTCATTAAGGAAATTGCTTTAGAAATATAGGGGAAATTTTCCTCTAAACCAGATTTCATTAGAAGAAGCTGCTTTGACAAATTTGACTATTTTCATCAAATCTCCATATTAAGAAGATTTTCCTGCAAAATTAGAAAAAATTTGGAGATCTTAAGTATTTTAATGAAGTTTTTTTTTCTAATGAAACACCAATTATTTTCTAAAGGTCTTGGCTGATTTTAATTGTAGAAATATAATGCAGACAAAATTAAAACCAAAGCATTTTTTTCAGTATTGGGTCAGCTGAGAGGAAATGAGTTAACACCTAACCAAAACTGTCACTGCAATGGGCAGGGTCCTGGGAATAAGTGCATCTTGCTTGTCTCTCTGACACCTTGTGCTTAGTCAGTATAAACTTTGAGCTTTCAGCAGCTTGTATGTTTTACTTTGGATGTCCTTAGGACAGTCCCTGCTGTATCACAGCTGCCACAAAATCCGGATTTGTTGAACTGTCCCTTCTCTAAATAAAGGACTTCTGAATCCTATGCTGCACTATGGCACTTCTACTTAGGATCAAATTTCTGCTCCGAAGTGGCTTAAAAGGCTAAATTGACAGCTGTATAAAGTTCTCCTGGATGGACGCTGGAAAAAAAGAGCACCAGAACAAGACACTGCATTGCTACTCTGAAAGGAATCATTGCTAAACAAAGGTTGATTGAATCGGCTGAACAAATAGCTCTAACAAGTTCCAGAAGAAGTAAGTACACAAACATGCATATTTTCAAGGCAGACAAAAAAAAAATCAAAATAGAAGACAATAGTAGCTCAGAGACTCATCTGTTGGCTCAAGAAATAGAAATTATTTCATTCATCTACCTGTCTCTGTTTGTCAAGACAGGCAGCAATTCTGTGCTTACTGATAACATGTCTGATGCCTACTGAATCCAGTTTGGGTACTCCTGGGAGAATCCAATTCACAGAACAGCCTTCAGAGATTCAGCCTTCTGACCAGGACCCCGGTTTCTGCAGTGGCTTGAAATGGAAATTGAAACATGGTGCGAGATGTGGATTGCAAAGAGTTAAGCTCCTGTCAATCCATGGAGAGACAAATTACTCAGCTGGATGATTCATTTTGCTAACCATGTAGATATCAGTTTTTGATGAAGCTGCCAGAAGGCTTAGCATGGTTTAAAAGTCAAACGAGACATTTATGTAAACAAGTTCCACTTGACAGGAAAAGTTCTAATAATGGCAAGGGAAAAAAACTGCAAAAGCCATTTCTTTAAACCAAACTGATGGACAGCAGTGAATTTCAAAATCTCATTAATTTTAAAGATTATAGCTCAATACTAAACGAAAGAAACAGAATAAAATTCTTGACATTATTAATCATTTGAATTTTCATCACATTTCAAAACCCAAATTAACTTTAGAATAAAGGAGAAACTAGGAAATATCCAGAAGAACTCCCCAGGATCACAGCTGAAGCTGAAAATAGACATCTCTGTAGTTACAAGAAGGTTTACAGCAGGTTACCATGCCTGTTAAATGTTTCTTTGCTATGAGACTGAATGTTTTACTGGGGTTAATTTCCCATCAGATTTGAAAAGTTTAATTCTTTTCACTTTCAAGAGCAAAAGCAGTTAGATGGAGGCAGATGGACTGGTGAAACCCTGATTCCAACCTTTACCATGTTAAAAGCAATATGAACATATAAAAGATCAACAGCTTGATTGACCACACCCACAAGCCAATACTTGTGTACCTAGAAGAATGGGCTGGTGGTTCCTTTTGGTTCTCAGAATCTGTGTATCTTCTGATTTTATTCCTGCACAGCCCAGCAGCTCTCGAGTCCCCACAAAACAAGGTATATTGGGAAGAGCAGGGAGCTGGACTCGATCCTTATGCGTCCCTTCCAATTTGAGATATTCTATGATTCTACCATATAAGATCTGTGTCTTTCTTTCAATCCACTGGAGACTTCATCTCAATTTGTTCTCTTGTTTTCTCTAATTACCTTTGGGGGGAGACAGAGGTGCCAGGGATAGGCAGGTATCCAGCTCAAAATGACTCTACAAGTCACCTGAGGTTCAGATATGCTTGTCTAAGTCTTCATCTTTGGTATTAAGAAAATCTGATTAATTCTTGCAGAGAATGAGCACACGGAAAGAGCAGCTGGACTAGCTCTTAAGCTATCCTGCACCTAGGAAAACATCCCATGTTGTATCAGTATATTATTTGGAGGAAATAGCTTTCTGGATCTTTTGGAGAGTGAGTGGGTAGACAGTGACAAAGCTAGACAGAGACAGACAGGAATGAAATGAACTCCGCAAAAGAGATTAAGAGGCCTTGGTAAACAGTAACTCAAAGCAGGATTGCAGCACATTTTTCATCCCTAAATCTTGTTGTGACAAATGTTGAAGCAAGATGCCCTGGAGTTGATCCTCCCCTGATAAAACTGAGAAAGGCACTCTGGGCTTTCATAATGTGAGTATACCTTAAACTAGCATAAGGTCTGCATGCATGAAACACAGACCACTGGCACCAGCTGTCATGCTTCATAGCCTGTTCCCCATGCCTTCCTGACTTGACCTAACCCATTCTGCAAGGAGCAGTATAAATGGTGTAAAATCTTGCATCTGAGGCAATGTTTCTGTCTATCTCCTGTGCTAATAACTACAGCAAAGAATTGATTTCAAAGTGGGAAGGGCCTTCTTTGAAGGCTCAGAAAGCAAAGCTAAGCAGCTCAGCAGGTTTCTGCCTCTTCAAAGCAGTTACTAGTCTATCTAGCAAAAGGGCACCAAGGGCACCAATCTACAACTTCAACTGTGAAATCTGGAATTAAAAGCCAGATGGAAACCTTGCGTCAGAACTCTACGAAGAAGGGAGAAAACTTTCTATTTAGCTTCAAGCTCAGAGCCTGAGGTCTAGGTAAAGAAAGAGGCAAAGGTTACAGTGGCGTTTTATGTATTTTTTCTCCCATTGCAAGTGCAGTACAAACCTAGTCTGGGAATATGGCCTTCGGTTACCAGCCATGGACATGAACTGAAGCCTGGACTTTTTCTCAGGTGGACATTTTTCTGCTTCAGTGGTGCTACCTGACGTGCCTGAGTCACACTGTCAGTGGATCGCGTTCTCAAGCACTGTCTGGCATAAATCTACAGGCAAATGCAGATGTGTTGCAGGGCCTCAGGTTTAGGGGACAGGCTGCCTACTGTATTTGCTATCTGCTTGAGGTGCCTGGCTTCACTCAACCAGTCATGGGGAGAGCCTCATGGAGGTATTACACAACAAGAAGTGGAATACTATCACAAGGGCCCTGATGACTACCCATCAGAGATGTTACAAGTGGAGGCTGAGGGAATCACCATGGTCCATCTGGCTTGATTTGTTTCACTTTGTTTGCAGTATAAACAATAACCAAGAGATTACAGCTAGAGATGACCACAAAAACAACAGGACCGTATAGGACAGGACAGTGCCTGAACAGTGTCTCATCGGTGCTGAAATTCCTGTTTACAGCATTAGCACAAGAGTATTTGGAAATGTCTTTCCAGCAAATTAGGGGCAGCAACATGCACATGAATATCGGAGAAAGCAGTAAATATCTCAATTTAGCACAAAGGATGGTGGGAAGACATACACATGTCCCTTGAAGGATCTTGAAAATGAGACCAAGCCTGTTTATTGCTATTCAGGATGACTGTTTCATCTTCCCCTCTACCTACAAGAACTTCAGTCATCTACTATAGCCTTGAAAGCCTGGCTACCTAGACCATGTCCATTTTCAGGAGCATCTACCAGCTCCCTCAATCAGTTCTACCACTTAATTTTATAATCTGTCTCTTCTATCTCGTGCTGGGTTTTAGACCTGTGTTCTGATTCTAGCGGGGACAGGGTTAATTCTCCCCGGGCCCCGGCGGGGACACAGGTATCCCATCCCGTGTGAGCCAGGCCCACTCTAAGCCACCAGCGGAGCTGGCGGGGGCATCCCGGGTGCGGTGGGACCGTCATCGTGTTTGTACCTTCTTCTGTCCCTGGTGTTGTTTTCTTGTTCCCTTTGCTGTTCTGTTAAACTGCCTTTGTCTCAACCATGAGTTTTGCCTTTTTCTTCCGATTCTCCCCCCACAGCTGTGGGGAGGGGCCGCCTGATTCTTTGTTGCTGGCTAAAGCTAAACCACAACGACCCTTAAAGTAATCATTGGGTGTCAATAGTTCATTCTGAATGCTGAAATGACAATAAAATTGCCACCACCTTTTTATTTCAGATTTTATTTTTATTTTCAAATGCATTAGTCTGTAGACTGTCTGGAGTAAAAAGAATATTTCAGCTTTTGCTCTTTGTAATCTACCCATGACTGCAGTGATCTGAATCAGTGATACCCATCTCCCTCTCTCTAACACCCTATGGCAATTATAAATTAAGAAAAACTAGGGTCTTCGGTCTTAGCAGTGCAAATAGTTTTTGAGATTCTGAGTAGGTTTTCTCTTGAGCTCAAGAGAAGAGTGTGGAAAAGAAATTCCAAGCCCCTGTCCCCTTTCTCATAGCCAGTCTCCATCTTGATGGAAAACCGCACCTGTAAGGACTTACGGAGATGAACTATCAGGTCAAAGTACCAAAAGTCAAAGCAATATCTTTCCAGCAGATCAGCAGACGATGAACCCCTGATATTTGTGAAAAGAAAGCTCATGGAGTATGGGAAAGGCAAAGAACATCATACTGGTATTGCTAACAGGTTAACAGATTCCTCTTTCTCAAAGCAAACTTTCAGGCTCCTCTGGGAACTAACTGCAAGAGGGATGACTATATCAAGTAAACATCAGACAGGACAGCCTAGCACATGGCTTTCCTGGTGTAATTTGTTTTCCTTCCTGTGGGAATATTGCGAATGAAAAGGTTGCAGGCTACAATAGCATAATTGTATCTGTATCCAGTCCAAGATGCTGATGCTATCTAAAACAAATAATCTGTCCCAAAGAACTGGCACAGCAATTCTGAAACAAGGAAGCAAAGCCTAGGAGCATGTAGGTAACTGTAGGTGCCGCTGTGCTGACTTCCATCAACTTCAGCCCTCTTCTGAAAGCAGGGCTTCTCACCGAGATTCTACATAGGACTCTGATAACTAAAAATAGACAGTAAATCATTTAAGGGTTTTAACTAGAATAGAAAACAATAGTTTTAAAAGCCTTATGGATTATTATTTTTTCTCACTGTTGCCATAAAAAGTCCTCTTCTCAGTGTTTGCATGACTCAAAGTGGTTTATCACAGGTGAATGCAGCTCCACCAAAGGACACAATATCCAGGCTGTATTTATTTGTAGTACACTCTGTTCCAGTGGGTGCAACTCTGCCAAGACTGCAGAAACTTGAGAATGCTCTTTTCTGAAGTAGAAGTGTTTAAAATTTCACCCTGTCCATCAGATTGTTCCAGGACTGACTTTATAAGTGTGCCTGAGTTCTGAGGCATTGTATTGCAGTGAAAGTCAGTATCTCCAAATGGCTCTGACGGTTTATTTGTAGTTCAGAAGGTCAAACTGTTTCACTTAATTGGAAAACACTGCTCCCCAGTCTCTGGGTATATTGATGTACTGTACATTTGATGGGATTAGTTACTTGTGCAAGTTTCTAACATAACCTTTGTTAATATTCTCCCTAATGGGTTACTTGCAGTTTCCAAGAGTCATTTACATGATAAATTCAATAACAAGATAGACATTGCTAATCCTGTATTGAAAGGAGGATCTGTCTGAATTGTGTTGGACTGCCAGCTGGAAAGCTGTGCCCTTCCAACCGTTTTGGGATGGGAAGCACTAAAACCCAATTGTGTGACATGTGACCACTCAGCAAAGATGTTTCTTCAAATGTCTCTTGATTTCCTGACAGAAAAGTTGCTAGGGCACAGGGCAAACACACAAATCTGCTTCACATCAAGGATTTGACGGGGTTGGCTTTCGTAGTTGAATTAAGGTGTTAAGTCAAGATGCTCCCAGCATGTTTGAATTAAAGCATGTAATAGCAAGCAGAGTGATTTGGGGACAAAGATCTCTCATCTGTGAAGTTGCAGCTTAGTTTGCTCATGCTGTTTTGCACTGGGAGAGAGGCTTTTCTTTCCCAACGCATCCAGGTGGGATTTTGTCGGTGTGGTGGGAAAGACATTGTTCCACTGAATGCAGAGAGACTCTATACCTAACCTCAGTGTCAGAACTTAGCCTAGCTCTCCACTTCTAAAGGTTGAATTCCACCATTTACCTGTATATACTTTTCCGGGGACATGCAGGCACTACACTCCTGGCATAATACTAAAGAAGACAATACATATCTCTCCCTGTGTATGACTTCTCTCCTCCCAGCACTGCCCACTTAACAGCTCTGTGACAATTAGGGGCAGACTGGCTTTCACCCACATCTCACACATCTCTTCACAGCCAGCTTTCCTTGGTAGCAGGATCATGCCCTGGCCCTGATGAAGGGTTGCCAGTTTCTGCCCTTGACTCAGGCACAGTACCAAGGTTTTGCCATAGGTGTCCTGAGCAACCTATTGGGCAGGGCAGATGGAGAAACGCCCACACTTGTGTGGCAGTGGCATAGGGCTGTTGTTACACCTCCTGCTCATTCAACAGGGAAGGCAGCCAAAATGAAGAGGTTGATGGAGGCACGACAGGTGATGCAAATGCATATATCTGAATATACATATCCATCTTATAAGCAGCTAAGAAAAAACAGAACCTTCTCAGAGCAAAGGGAACTATGCTAAAAAGCCTTAAAATCCCTCTTGGTTGTACATCTCCTGCTCCACTTTCTCCCTTTCCTGGTGATGTTGTTGGAAAAGGCCACGTTCAATTTTACATGCAGTGTGGCACAGTTTAGATACATGATCCTAACCTCTTTGTTCCTACTTTGCTTGCCTATGAACGTCTATGGGTTGTTGTTTACTTCCCAGCAAACTTTCTTACGTTACCACTAAAGCAAAGCTATGTAATTTATGTAGAATGCCTTTGGATTTTTCATGAAGTTAATCCAAATTATAAAAAAAATATTGACAGAGCAGAAAATGCAAATCCTAAATTGCATTTTTATCACTTATTAAATAAACAGTGTTTTAAACTGAATTACATTGACAGAAATATGGAAATGTAATTATTATTAACCAAAATATATTGGGAGTATGTTTGCAAGCATGTCATGGTAAACAATGGCATATCTTAAAGTACATACAGCATCTGCAAAGCTAATTCAGCTTTTAGGATGTTGGTAAGCTTTGCCAGACTTTTATACAAGGTAAAAGTAATGAAACTACCTGGCCAATCTGTAAAATATGTTTCTGTAAATCTGTAAAACTTGTTTTTGTAAAACATGTAGATTTTGCTGGAATGCTGAGAAAGTGACATAATATTTAAACATGACAATATTTAGAAAATCACAAAATATTTAGAGATTTCCTGTGGAAGTTGGCAAGATCTTAATTTGATTAGGACCAAAAGCTAAGCAGAACTCTTGGCCCTCTGCACAGGTTCACTACCAAGTGTCCTCTGCCGCTGAAAAATCAAGCCAATTTATCACTGTTATTACTGATGCTTTGTCTGTGCTTAGTATAAATGTAGGTCATATGCAAAAAGTATTATATATTATTCGGGACTCATTGTCTCAAGACTTGAAAAAAAAGCCCTACTTATGAATCACTTTCACGTTAATAAAATGGAAGTTCAGGATGTCTAGATAGACAAGACAGAAAGGACTAGAGGAAACATATCTTGATGATAAGATACTTCAGTCTCTCAGTCACATCCAGCTGAAACTGAGCCCAGCTCAGTTCCTGAGCAGTTGCACCTTTTTGGTCATCCATCCCATTGGTGTTTTGCAGTGACAAAAACTTCAGGACTGTCTTGTAAGATTTTACCTCAGCAAAATATACAAGCAAAAAAAAAGAACTAGAGATTATTTATGACTTGTCCTATTATGGCTAAGAGAGCTAAACTTCTCTTGGATTTGTGAGTATCAGTTATTTTCAGTTCTCTTTGCAGAGTTAAAATTTATGAATTGCTGTTTATTCTTCACTTTCTTCAAGAAGTTACTTTAGATCTGTAATGCTAACGTTAATTTGTTTCCTACTCATGACCAAAATGCTGCTTTTACCTGACAGGCTTCTAAGTGACAGGTTTGTCTCATGACCAAAGCTGAAAAGGTCATTCTGAGCTGAAAATTACATTGCTTTTCTACGTAAACTGCAATAAATAGGAAACAGGGACACCCCAAGCATCATTGCATAAATGCATGTAGGTATCAAATTAATTCAGCTGAGATGAATTCTTTTAAGGATTCTCAGTTCAGTTGCTTCACTATTGGTGTCTGATCCATTCGAAGTCCATCTGCTCCAGGAGTCTCCATAGCCACCACCACATTGCCTATGAGGCCGTGTCATAGCAGCTAGCCATGTGGGGCAGGTTCAGATTCCTGAGGGGATCTTGAATGACACTAAATGCCTGTGTCTAGGCAGCCAGTCCCTTAGCGTAAACTTGTCAGAAAGAGAAGCTGCTCTTAGCTGAGCCCTTTACAACTTCTGCCTATTATTTAGGTTCTTCATTGGCAACTCAGTTGGACTGACAAGATCTGCCTGTAAAGCCACTGCTGAAACCACGAAGATTTGATTTAAATCTAAGTCAAACAGGTTGAGTTGTTATTTTTTTTCTCTGGTGAAGTTCCAATACTTTGGCATTCATTTTCTCACCATGAATTGTGGCCAGAATTGCAGGGAACATCATATAGATGGGATTTTCCCCCTTATTTTCTTGTTTAAATATCAAAACATTTCACCTCAGCTCAGTTCCACACCAAGCTTTTTCTTATTAATTGCTGCTGTGACAACTGTGAGTTGTGGTTTCTTTGCCTTATGCCCTATTCTGCATATGCTTTTCTTCCCTTCTTCCCACTGTGACACTGCATATCCCACATGGATACCACATGGTCACATAACTCCACAACAAACTTAGTGAGCCAGGTAAAGGGTGGGAGTGGTGTATCACCGGATCTATTTTTCAGCACAGGAGCCCTTCCAAGAGGAAAAGCGGGATACAAGCCAACTACACAATGACACAAATGAAGCTAGAACTATTAGAGTTGCAAGTTTACAGAAATCATGATTTAACATTCTCCCTTGCTAAAATCCAAGCAGTTTACCCTCTTTTTCTTCATGCTGCATGGCAGAATCAAGAAACATCCTTGTAAAAACATGCTTTTTATTTTATCTGCTAATTCTTAACATGCTGTTTTAGTTAATAAATACATTAAAGGATGATTCTTAATGGAGCTTAATGAGACTGTCAATGCTACTTATCATCTTACATTACTATGATAGCTTAATTCTCCACTCATTGTCAACCCCCCAAAAGCAGCAAATAACTACTTCAGCATTCTAACAAAGGAAAAAATAAGTATCCTTCATTCTAACAAAGTAAAAACTAAGCATCTTCATTTTCTTCTTTTGTTAGGAAGGACACTAGAACACTGAAGCTTTTTCTGTAATAGGAAATCTTCATAGAATCACAGAATCACAGGGTTGGAAGGGACATCTGGAAATCATTTAGTCCAACCCCCCTGCCAGAGCAGGGCCACCTTAGAGCAGGTTGCACAGGAACATGTCCAGGTAGGTTTTGAATGTCTCCATAGACATGTCTCCACCACCTCTCTGGGCAGCCTGTTCCAGTGCTCTGCCACCCTTGAGGTAAAAAAGTTCCTTATCATGTTTTGGTGGAACTTCCTA
>VXBO01008788.1:205080-226824 GCA_013400135.1 Rhinoptilus africanus | reverse complement strand
TTTTTTTTTTGGTCCCAGCACAACCAGGGAATACACTACATGGTGACAGTGCACTCTCCTGGTATGTGTGTGCAGCTCTGTCTGATGCGTCTGTCATGGTATACATGGTGAGAACAGGACTGCTAGTCTTTAGCCCTAGGCTGTGTATCTAAGTATAAACAACTCTTAAACATAGCGTTACAAGCGTGAGCAACTGTAGCATGTGCAGATTTTGCAAAAGCAAACAAGTTTGGCTCTGAAGCCTTATTCAACAGCTTACTAGAAGTTTAACATCAGGCGTGTCTTTCCATGTGTGTCACAGACTTCATTACAAATAACTGCTCGAAGCAATCTGTGGTTCTTAAAAGTATCTGACTTTGCAGGGCTAGTTGTATGACCTGTTGTGTAAGGAGAGTGATCTAAGTCTGAATCTCTAAAGCTAATTGCTTGAAGCTTTTGGTTAAGATAACTATTTAGTACATTTGCTTTGGACCTTATGTTTGTCATGGTCTTTCAAAATCCACTTGTTCCAACTTATGCACTGGTATTTCATAGCTCTGTGAGAACTTTGTGCTTTCTGCAATACTTCTTGTAATAGCAGGCGCATGTATGGCTTCTTCCAGGCATCTGCATCGCTTCCTCAAGAGACTGAGAAATACACTTCCCAGCCGCTGTATCAGACAAGTTCACATATTTCTGAGCCACTGATACCTAAAAAGATTGAAATTGCCCAGGTGAGCTATCATAAATACAGGTAAGGTCAATATATTCATTGCTAAAATGTGTTTAGAGCATTACATTCCTTTTGACTACTGATTCCTATAAATATTGGTATTCTGAATCAATACTTCATTTTGCCATCTGCACAGATGAGACTTAATGCTGGTTAATACTTTGTCTGGACAACTCAGCATTGTTCCCAATCTGAAACATAATCGATTAAGTTGTGGGGGGATCAACTGCCCTAAACTTCATGAATTCTCTTTTCCAAAGGAACTTACTTTTAATATCAGACATAGTGTCATCTTCCAATAAATGGAACAGAAGGTGTTCTATGTTTCCTTAGTGATGGGGGAAAAGTACCTAATGTCTCTTTATTGTGGAATTATTACAATGAGTGGTATGTATAGTGGCTCATAGGCACATTTCACTTAATCAGCAGAGACTGCAATAGAAGTACTGTTTGCTGAGAATGCACAGCAAGATTTGAAATTGTAAGCAAAAGCTATTTTGTAGCTCTACTATGTCCAAATGTCATCCTGTAGAAACTGCTGACTTCTGTCAGTCTAGGCTTTAGAACAAATTAACTGCTTCTGTTACTGCCTGAATAACTATCAAGTGACCTCTCATTACATTTGTTCTTCCCTCAGGCAACTATTCCCCTCCCAAGTGAGCCACAGTCACCATTGCCGACTTCAAGCACATCCATGTCGCCGGTACCACCAGCGCAGACCTTTCAGTCTCCTCCAGCAAGTAGCAGTTCTGTCACAATAACAGCAGCTCCCTTTCAGGCCATGCAGACTGTAAGTGTGCAACTTGAGGCCACAGAAGAATAGTTGACAATAATGCGAAAACTTAGTCCTAATACTGAGGAACTGGCTCCCCTTGATACAGCACAGAACTTGATAGATAACTGTTTTAATGTTAAAACCTACATAACTAGGTTTTAATGCTAAAAACCTAGATTAAACTCTGCTTCTACAATGCCTTCAGAACTTAAACCAGATAATCTAAGCATAGACATCCTGGTTTTGCTCCGTATAGTCCTGAAATCTAATACTGGGATATTCTAGCAGCCACAAGGAACTAATAGGGAGAAGTCAGACCTGAAATCAACAGATTTATAGCGGTGCCACAAGGTAAAATTGATTGTACTTAAACTGTTCTTATGCATAGACTTCAAAAAATAGACTTCAGAGGAGAGAGGGGATGCTGAAGTATATAGCTGTTAGGACTGAAAGCTTTCTGAAGCATGGTCAGGTCTTGCTGCTTTTTAAATTGTTTGCTTTAGTGTGGTGTAAAACTCAGTCCACTGGAATCATGGGAAGTATGTCCTTGATAAAGGCTGGTGTAGCTCATTATCCTGTCTTGTTAACAAGCAGTTGATATAGATGTCTAGAAAATAGTCTGCACACTCAGTGGTGTTTCTTGCAAATAGATACTATTTTTTCAGGCCATACATCATTACTAATGTTCCCTAACATTACTAACATTGCTACTGTGTAGTAATCTGCATTGCAAGCTTAGAGGGACTCGGAGGAAGATGCTAGAAACCTTCATTTAATATTATTGCTCAAAAGCTAGCTTAGAGGTCATTGAGATTCTCTGTTTTAACAAATGTACAGTGCAGTTCCACAACTTGCTGGAGAGTCTGCATCTTGTGGTATTGAAACACATGTAGTAGGTTTTAGTGGAAGAAGGTGGTCATAGCCTCGCAAAGCACAGGAATTTGTGACTAAAACATCTATGACATCCTGGTGTGGTCTGTAGTAAACAATGACTTTTTCTACTTGGTTTTCTGTATTTGTAGAAGAGGTTCAATTAGAACCTTCCTCAGAGGTACAGAACTTTGATATACGTTATAAATAAGGTGGTAGGAAAGTGGTTCTTTCTGAGCCAGATCTATTTCAATTATGCTAAGTAGCTAGGTGGTGATTTTTCATAGAAGTGGAGAAATAGCAGCATGCTATGATCAAGGAATCCCGAGTCTTCCTGGGGACCCAGTCTATAAGATGAGCAATCTGTTATGATATAAATATGGAGACTTACTCTGTCATTCTGATTGTGTCGGAACCTATTGTCTATGTTCAGAGTCCTTTTGATCAAAATGGTATCACTGAAAATTTGCTTGAACTAATGCTGTGGTGTTTTCAGAGATGTTAAGTGTTCAAGATTTCTCTAGGGATTTTGGGGTCAAACTGTCAAACATGTCATGAAATTGCTAGGATGTTAATTTCTCTTGTAGCAGTGGCAGTCTCTAACTTTGTGGTGCAAGATTTTCCTACCTATGCTACTTAGATTCTCCTTGAAGCCAGGAAAATGGCCTTTGGATTCCAGTAGATAGCCAGGAAACATGTTTTCTTGGCAAACAGTGACAGTACAGTGACAGTAATGGAAACCTCTGATTAAATGTCCTCAGAGATGTCTGAATGCCCTGTTGCTGACATTGTGTGTATGGAAGCTTAAAGGCCTGTAACCAAAGTACTCTTATTAGAATTCCACCTGTAACCTTCACTGGTAGGAAAATGTAGACCACTTACTACAACTAGTCCAGATTGTGGGTGTTGAGAGCCTGACTGTCGAGCATCTTCAGATTTCTTTCAGAAGGAGGATTGCTTTGGATCACTTTGATTGCTTCATCTAGTAAATCAGAACCAGAATTTCTGGGGTTTTTTTGTAATGGTTCAAGCTTTATACTTAATACTTCAGTATCATGAAGGGCTTCTTCAGTGTAATCCTGTTAGAGGAAATACTTGTCTGCTTAACCCTGGAAAAATTGTTCATTTTCCATTGTAATTAGAGGTTTCTGCAAATGACAAGGACTGACAAACTGTGAAGCTGTTCCTTGTATCTAGCTGAAGTTAGTCTTGCCCTGGTCTGCCTTCAGACAGTTTCTGGTTTTGGAAAATGGTTAGATACACCCTTAGACTCGGTATCAGTACTGCTGACAGCTCTATGTGAAACTTAGATCCTTTTACTCAAAATAGGCTACACTCCTATTTGATCTTGATACTAGTTGTCACTTGACAGCATCAGTTCTGGTAATTTTGGGTTACTTGCTATCAAGCAATACAGTCACTGGAGTGACTGAACTCTGGTAGATTAGATTTAACTAACAGTAATACCTGTGTACCACCCTACTAATTTGAATTACAAGACTCCGACTTTGGTTACAAGTTTAGTCTGAGGGAACTTTTAACAAGAACAGGAAAGTTGAGGCTCAATTTATCAAAGGGGTGAAGGCTGTCTGATATGGTATTTATCTGAGTGGACAGTAGAGTTGCATCGGGTTCCAAGATGTGTATAAAGATCCAAATTCTTTCTAAGTGTGAATATCTCATCTCAGTATAGGCTGTCCCACCTTCAGGTCAGAAGCTGTAGGACAGGTATTCAGTGAGTCAATCCAACAGTTGACTTCCCGTAGAAGCAAAATAGCTTACTATATGGTAGCTATTCTGTTGATCAAACATGGTAGCTATGATAAGTCAAGCTATATTTCTTGGGTAGTATCTACATAAATACAAGTAAACTCTAGAGCTTACTGAGAAAGGAAAAGGTTAAAATACAACTTTCTTGATTCTAAGAGACAGTAGGTGTTCTAGAAACTGATCTAGGCGTATGGATTTAAACCCCAGTATAGCAGGATGATGGCATTAGGCAGAAACTTTAGCTGGTAGTGTTAAACACTTGTCTTGAAATATGTTGTAGGTATTTAAAGTGAATGCACCACTGCCTCCGCGTAAAGACCAGGAAATTAAAGAGGATTCTTCATATTCGGCAGGATATAATCAGAGTTTCTCTACAGCAAGTACACAGACTCCTCCTCAGTGCCAGTTGCAATCTTCTCATGTTGCAGAACAAACCTCTCTTTCACAAGAACCTCTGTCTTCAGGTGAGAACTGTGCTTGTCTTTCTGTACTTCAAGTAGACTTTAAAGTTCTTCAGGTTATAGTAGCGGTTCAATTCATTCAATTCATGTACTGTGAGTGTATATGCAGGTTCTTCTAACTCAGTGAAATTCTGAACCACTGTTATGTAGCACCTGTTAACAGGGTTACATCAATTCTAACCTAGTTACTGGTATGGTATGTAAACTTCAAAACTGCCAGCAGAATGGCAGGCTGTTTCAAACCGGTTTCTATACTAGTTGTGTGGACAGTGCTGCCTACAGGCCTGAAAGATAATTTCCCACCTACTGGGAACCAAGGATGTGGTGATACTTGTCAGTCAAACAAGTGTTTGCTTGGAATTGAAGCAGTGAATTTTCTTGTTTTAAGAATGGGCTGGCATTTTTCCTTTCAATGTAAAGCTCACAATATAATTGTGAAACACAGGGCTGGTCTTGACTGTACTAGCCAAAACTTTCACATGAATGTTACATCTTACTATATTAGAGATAAGCATTCTAAATGTTAGTGACAGGTTGGGTCTGTCACTGCTACTTATCACTCCAGCTGTATCTTCTGATGCTGAAGCTCTAGCTTTCTCTAGCAGAGGTCCATGTTGTTCCTAATTAGGCCCTAAGTTTGTCACTTATTTGTTACCTAGGAAGGCTAGTTTCCTAACTAGGAGGCCTCAAATCAGAAGTTACTGTAATTTAGTGTGGTATTGAGAATCGGCTGAGCTGCAGGAACTGTTCATGCATGTGTGTTTAGCATGAAGCAGAGGCAATCTGATGGCAGCCTACTCTGCAGCAAAAGATAATCCTCCCTTTACTTCTGTTTATTTAGTGTTGACTTTATTAGCTGGTTGAGTCTGAGTGTCTGACCCAAAGACTACTAAATTTCTTATAAGTGGGGTCTTGAGCTACCTATTCAACACAAACCCGACCTGTTTGACATTCAGATACCGTACCAGGTGAATTTATATGGCTAACACTAAGAATTTGAAATGAGACTAGCCCCTAAATTTGCCTGAAATAGGCTCCAGGGGGAAAGGAAGCTGACAGCTAGGAATCTGGATTTATAAGACTGTATCTAAGTGACTCAAGGTCACTTAAAATTACTGGTTTTCTGCCAGAGGACTCTTCATAGGAATTATGGTAGAAATAGACTGATACTGTGTGAAGTGAGAGACAAGAAGATTGAGCTCTAAAGAACAACATAAGTGTAGCAGTCAGGAACCCATGTTTAGCTTGAATGCTGCTTCTCATCGCAGAGACTACAGGTGATCAACCTTCTGTGCAGTTTTTTGATGGAACATCCTAATTTTTTGATTAATCTTGTGCAGTGGCTCTGCACAGGCTTCAGAAAGGGATTCAAACTGTCACCCTGGATCAGTTTTAAGCTTTCTGGATTGATATAAAGCATAGTTGTATGGAAACCCATTCATGCTTGCAAGGTCTATTTAAAACTAACCACACAACCACCCTGTAAGTGAAAAGCATTCTTGAGTACCTTTTCCTTGGGGCTGAACTGCCTACTAACATGTGGTAGGAGTGTCTGTTGAAGAGACTGAACTCACAGTTGTCTTATTGCTATCTAGATAAGATTGAGTTTGTCTCATTGTTTAAAGGATGTCAACACTAAGGTGACCCAGTTTATCAGATAGACCACTGAGGGTCTTGCTAGTAGAACAGTATTGGTTCTAAGTGAAAAATCTTAATTAGATGTTACTTGATTTTACTCTAGCTTGGTGTTGTGGTTTAACCCCAGCTGACAACTAGGACCATGCAGTTGTTTGCTATCCTGTGCTTCCCACTCCCCACCCCAGTAGGGCAGGGAGAAAAAGGAGGGGAAAGCCATTGTGGGTTGAGATAAAGACAGTCTAATCGTGCAGTAAAGCAAGAGAATGCAATTGTGCTCACCACCTGATGATTAATTGCAGATCCCTGCCCCTGGCCAACCCCCACTTGTAAACTAAGCATGGTATTTCTGGTATGGAATATTCTTCTGGCCAGCTTGTCCTGTCTGTGCTCCCTCTTAGCTTCTATGGGAAGCTGAAAATGTCCTCGACCAATATAAACATCACCTAGTGACAACTAAAATAATGTGTTATGGACATTCTTCTTAGGCTAAATCCAAAGCACAGCAGCTACTAGGAAGAAAACTAACTCCATCCCAGCTGAAACCAGGACACCTGATGATTTTCTTGATGCTGCTAGCAAGCTTGTTCTGACCTAGGCAACTGAATCTTGTTGAATGTGTTAGAGGCTTACACTGACAGCCTGGGTTGTCTACGGTGTACTTTAACAAGCATTAAACTCTACAGAATTAAGGGGGGAGGATCATCACTTATTTGGAGTAATGAAGGGGGCACAAAACCCAGGATAGAGCAGCTTGATCAGTCTCTGGACTTCCTAATACTACTCTTGCTTCTAGCTGTGGTAACTTGTTACAGTTATAAAAGCTTTGAATTCATCTTTGCCTTCTGTTTTAAGCAGTGAATTATCAACCTGATGGAGCCGTTCCTGTTAGCAATGGTAGCCTTGCATTTTATCCAGCACAGACTAATGTTATTCCCAGACCCCCTCAGCCTTACCTTAACAGTCGTGGGTCTGTCAGAGGATCTGCTAGAGGTGGGAGATCACTGGCTAATTCATATCGTTCCCCTGGTGGGTACAAAGGTATGTATGTGTCTACTACCACCCCAAAAATTTAAAATCTAATGTAGTAACACTAGAACATGATTTAAGAAAACATGGTATTAAATTTAGGTTCCATATGTGAAACTTGTTAAAATGAGACTTTTTAAACAATGTGCAGAGAATTAGCCTGTCCTTTGTAGAATTTAAGCAAATTCATTCTGAGTTATTTGTAGTCCCTGTACTTTGTGTGTCAGGTGAACAGGTGGCAGAGAGATTTCATAGCCTTTTGAATTCTGAAAGCTGCTACTTTCACTAATGGGTTATTAAACTACTTAATTGTATGCCAAGCAGAAAAGTCTATTTCATTTACCCTTCTGAACTCATTTCCCCCTTTACTCTTTCTCTTGGCATCTGTCTTGCTAACATCCTGGGCAGGTATTTCCTCTGCAAATGTCACTTGCACTATTTGCCCAAAACAAGATACTCTTTGCTTAACCAGCAGAAACTGGGGTGGGAGAAGAGGTTCCCATTAATGGAGAGCCCTTCTGGATTAATAACAAACTGAAGGGTTTTAAAAGAAAGATTGTTTGGTTTCTGCAAATCAGTTGCTATTGTGCTGCTAGCTGAAGTACTATGGAAAGTTTCAGCTGACTCTTGGCAGATACCAGCTTAAGGTTTTTGATAGCTGTAGCCTATTCCACTTTAAAGTGGAAGGGCACTTGGTCTGTGACAGAAGTTGTTTCAGGTACTGGGCTGAGACTGCTCAGTACCTTGTAGGAACGCATACCAGAAAGTTATCTAGTTCTAATTTAACAGCCGTTAGGGATGTGGTTAGTGTAATAGCTAAAGATGCTAAATATTATAGTACTTAACTGTATAACAGGCATAGCTAAGCACCTGTAATAGCAAAAGAAAGCATGTCGCAATTCTGCTAAATCCTTTCTCTGGGTGTAGCAAGTTTTTCAGCTGTTCTGTGAAGTCCTATTAATAGCAAACAGGCCTGATACTAATACTTCTAAACATGTAATTTTGTTCCATACACTGGGTAGGTCAGACTAGCTAATGAAGTGTGTTCTTTATAGGAGTAGTGAGGCTCTGAAATAAAGAATAGATGTGTAATTCATAATGTAATATACATGATAACTGGCAAAAGGGAGCTCTAGCTGTATTCTGGACTTGTAATCCAAACAATGAATAATATTGAATAATGAACCTTATTCGAACAGGTTTTGATGCTTACAGAGGATCACCTTCAATAGCTAATGGCAACTATGGCCAGTTGCAGTTCCCTGGTAGAGATTATGCTGGAATGCCATATTCTCAGAGGGTAAGCATTGACTTTGTTTCCAACAGCCTTCTTGAGCACTGTACGGCAGAAGTCTTCTAGCACTGTAGCTTTTCACTGTCCTAGCAGGTGCACCCTCTCTTTTTTTTTTGAACAGTAGACAGCAGTTGAAATAGGAATTCAATTCAGACAGGTAACACTTCTGTATGATGGGCTGATTTTAGTCTGAAGGGAATCTGCAAAATGCAAACAGATGGCAAAGATGATGTGGCATAATGAATTCATTTTACTATAGATTTTAAATTTAGTCCTTAGTGCCTCTGTAGTGTAAAATAATGAATTCTTAAATGGATTACTCAATGTGGTTACGCAAAAAAAAACCCAACCCAAGAAAACACTGTGTAAGAAAGCAAAGGTAACTGGTAGAAGGAGGATCTTCAGCTTTGAAATGTAGTATATTCCTCTGTACAGACTTCTAACAGATCTGATACTTTAGGTAATGCTCAATAAACTGAACTGAATGTCTAATTCAGAAGATAACTTGGTAGAACTGGCATTGAAATAGCTCTTTAATTTCATACAAGCTATTGTAAAAGTAAATTTTCCATAAATAAGGCTGTTTGTCTACATCTTAATTCTGAACTCCATTGTCTATTCTAGAGATTGAATTAACTGTGCAAACGAGAAAATAACTGTATTTGGTAGCCTGTTTGTTATGAGCAAATCTGAAAACAATCTCAGAATTGTAGACTAGTTTGGGTTGGAAGGGACCTTAAAAGGTCATCTAGTCCATCCTCTCCTGCAACGAGTATGGACATCTTCAACTAGATCAGGTTGCTCAGAGCCCTGTCCAACCTTACTAATACTTCTGTTCTTTTTAGGATGTTAATTACCAGCAGTGCTATAAACGAGGTGGGATAACTAGTGGTCCTCGAGCAAATTCAAGAGGTAAGGCTAACTTCAGGTTCCCAGTGGTACATGTATGTGCTTGGGTGTAGCAGATGCTGGAGTGTTATTGTGAGTAGTGAGAAAGTGTTCTCACTGGTCAAACAGATCAAGCTTGGTATAAATTAACAAAGATAAAAACTTAAATACTGTTCTTACACAGTCAGCATTGCATAGCAGTAGATCTAATTTCACCTCTCAATTTGGTGTCTTCACATGTCAAAGTTCTGACATGATGGTACCTTACCGAAATTTCTTTGCAAATAAACTGACCAAGAAATGGAACATGGGAGCCACCCTGTCTGTATTTGGCTTCATCCCTTAATTGTATGGTCTCACTTGATTCTGAGTGAGCTATCAGGTCACAGAGACTTTATAAGATAACTTTTCCTGTGAAAAATAGTGTGTTTGGGAATACAGGTTCACTCTGTACTTCCATGCTGGAGTACAGAAATGTAAAGAAATACCCAAGGCTAGTTGTTTCAATCCAAGCATAAATAGCATGTATTTGGAAAAGTTGTAAATAAGGTGATTTAATCCTGGAAAATGTGATGGAAAAATCTGAACTTAGTGTTACAAGTGAAAAGCAAGATGACAAACTATAGATCACTACTTCAAGGAATAAAGGGAAATTATGACATACCATGGAAACTGTTTTAGGATAAAGCAGGTTCATATCTCAGGGAGGACTCAGAATATACTTCAGAAGAAAATTAAGAGAAATGTGAGATAGATATCAGTAACAACTTTAATCTTATTTAATATCTTAAGGAGTTCCTTTCTAGTGGAAATAACCGTGGCTTGAAACTTGAGGGTGACTGCTTAAAAATTCTTAGATCTATTAATGTTTTCATTATAGACTCTTAACTTGGATTTTAGAAAAGATTACACCTTCATTTTGGGGAGCAGGGTGCACAAAGCTTAAAAGCAATTCCAGTTCTTCAAACTTAACATTCTAGCATCATAAGTTGATATCACCTACTAAGAATGCAGCTCTAGACAAACAGTATTGAGGTAACTTGAAGTGCAAATACAGGTCTTGAAGGTGACTAAATGACTACTTAGTTCTTGGTAATCCTGCTAATTTTTGCGTAAATTATAATTTATCTCCACTCAGAAGCTATCACATGCTTATTTTATGGTGTAATATATATATGTGGCAAACACTAAAGCTAAAACTACTCAAAGCTAGTGCCCTCTCCTACTGAAGTGTGAAGTGTCGTTGTTCATAGTTAAATTATAGTCTGTCCTGCTGAATGCCGCAAGCGTGATGAATGTAAAGAAGCTTCAAATTTCTGTTCTCGCTGGGGTCCTCTGACAGCTTCCTGTAGCTGAAAGACAAATCTGCTGGAAAGTCCTTAACACTTGCTGCTTAAGACTATGCCCACAGGTTTAAGGGTTTCCTTCTGTTATAATACATACTTACCATTCCTAATGATCTTTAACAGCAGGGTGGAGTGATTCCTCTCAGGTGAGCAGCCCAGAACGAGACAATGAAACCTTTAACAGTGGGGACTCTGGACAGGGGGACTCCCGCAGCATCACCCCTGTTGATATGCCAGTGACAAGCCAAGCTGCCACCATACTACCAGTGCACGTCTACCCCCTCCCGCAGCAGATGAGAGTTGCCTTCTCTGCCGCTAGAACATCTAACTTGGCCCCTGGAACTCTAGACCAGCCAATTGTGTTTGATCTGTTGCTGAACAACCTTGGAGAAACTTTTGATATCCAGCTTGGTAGGTTCAACTGTCCAGTGAATGGTACATATGTCTTCATCTTCCACATGCTGAAACTGGCTGTAAATGTTCCCCTGTATGTGAATCTCATGAAGAATGAAGAGGTTCTAGTGTCAGCATATGCAAATGATGGGGCTCCTGATCATGAAACAGCCAGTAATCATGCGGTCCTGCAGCTGTTCCAGGGAGATCAGATCTGGTTGCGTCTGCATCGGGGAGCCATCTATGGAAGCAGCTGGAAATACTCCACCTTCTCGGGATACCTCCTTTATCAGGACTAAAATCCAGTGTGATGTTTACAAAAGAGCTGCTCCAAACACCTTGGTGGAGGGGGGTGGGACTAGCTTTGCACTTACTACTGACTTTATAGAAGATATGTGGTTCCATTATTGGGGGAAATGATGGTCCTGTTGTGCAAGGTGAAATCATGGAGTTGGGGTACTGAATCAGCACTAATTTGGCACTTTATCAGTTGTGATGTAGCCTTGCTAATAAAGCTGTGAATGTATATTGTTTGCACTTACCCTAAACTGTGTTCATGTCCAGCTTACTACACTATTGATTGCCTCAAGTATGGGCTATTCACAATGCCTTGTTGTGCCTCAATAAAACAAGTTAATATGCATTTTAGTATTAACCTTGCCATGGTCTTTATTTTTAAAATGTATCAAACTGAGCTTCATTCCTGATGTGGGGTGTACATGCATGTTACTACATAGGACTGGTCTTCAGATTTCAATAATTCAGGGTAAATTGTATAGCTTAAATGGGATGATCTGGTTAGTTCTTGTTTGACACCATTCTCAAGAGTGTTCCCTTGATCAAAATGAATTCAAGATCTAGTTACATACCTGATTTTTAACTGAAAGCTCAAGAAATCAGAAGTGAAATGCTAAATGCTTGATTAGGACTAACTATTCTACATGCATCTCCTGTCAAAATCTAGCTTTGTCACTGTTGCTGAAGGAGTAATGCACTTCACTAGTAAGAGATTTAACGAAGTTTGATAGTATATGACAGTGGTTTAACAAGGCTTGGTGGCAAGATACACTCGGTTATTCATTGCAGAGAGCACAGTTGGACAGAACTCTCGGGGAGAGCCTCCTGTTGAGTAACGAGGTTCAGAGAGGACCTCCTTGCTTTCTAAACTCCTCAGAGAGGAGTCTAGGTGCAGCAGGAGAGCTTGTTGGGCCATTTGCTATTTATGGGGGTAAGATGATTGACTTAGAGTCACATTTGCATACTGACCACAGATGTTGGTTTCTTCCAAATTTGGCTTGATTACCATTACTGTGGCTAGGTGGGCGCGTTGATTAAGTAGCCCTTGGTTATGGTGTTATCTGCTTTCCCCCAAATCCACTTGGAACTGGATGCAGCCGACTGGTACAGGTGGTTATTGCTTGAACAGGGTTAGGGGAGGTGAAGGTCGGGTTGGGGGTGGGAGCGAGAACGCTGTCACATTGACTTTCCTTCAGCAGTGGTGTAGTTAGCTGAAATTCTTAAACCTCAAACAGTCACTGGAGGGCTTGCTGACACTGTTATGTGGATCTCATTCAGCTGTAGTGTATTCTGAAGTGAAAACATGCACAGCTTCCCTCCCCCATGAGATTGGAATTGGCTTGTAATGCCCATGTCTCTTCCTTTCAGAGAATCACTGAGGAACTTGTAGTTGAAGCCTGGTGCTTGTGTTTTAAACCAAACCTGAACACAAATGCTAGGAAGTGTTTATGAAATTCCTTTCTTACAGCTAAAGGGCTGTGTGACCACTCTTCAGCAATCTCCTGTGGCCCGAGGACTGAAGAGATATGGTATGTGTCCTTGTCTAAGCTGCAGCATGCCAAATATTGTACAGCATTTCAATGTTTAAAATGAAAATCTGAACTAGTAAGAAGGCTGTAGGTTGTTGGCTTTTTCTACTTTTAAAACCTTTAGTAGCTGGTTGGGTTTTTCTTAGCAGTGAGAGCTATTTTATCAGTGTATGAAGGTAGCTAGTGGAAAAGCCTGGCTGGTACATCTAAGGATGAACTAGAAGCGGGCAAAATAAAAGCAGTTCAGCTAACCGCTTACTTAAGTGAAAGTAAAAATCTAAATGGAATGTACTTCAGACCCAATATAAAGCTGCTGTTTCTTGGTAACTGGTTTCAGAGCTTCCAACCTTAAAGAGTTCTCCCCTGCTACCATGCAGATGCCAAAAACAAGTTGTCTGGCATGTCTCCATAAAGCTACTGGCGAAAAGATCTTTGTTGTATTCCAAGCTTAGATTTCCTTTTCATACAGATTTTTAGAGGGTGATTATACTTCAAGCCCTGGTTTAATTCCTTTGGCAACTTCTGAGATGAAAAGTTTGGGATAAAACTTTAGGGAACCTAGTTTTTTACCACAACAAACAAAACTGGTAAGCCTTAACCATTGAATACTAAGCCTGTATTTTGTGGTTTTAAACATGCTAATTCTGACTTTAGCCATTAAAGATGCTTATTTCTAGAACCCTCTCAACAGAGGCTAAGTGGCAGGAGTTTAGCTAGCAATTTTCTTAAGCTGTTAACTCTCCTTGTGTACCAATATGGCAGGTAGGCCTAAGTGTTAAGATAATTTTCAGCTTGCAGTAGCTTTGCAGCTGTGGACAAACAGACTCCGTTGCTTTTCGAACAGACCTGCAACTCTAGATTTCAAAAAAAATTTTTTTAGCCCTCTAGAGCACTGTCCCAGTCACTCCTCTCCCGCGCTGTCTGCAGTGGCACTAGTGAATAAACGAGCCCTATTCTGCCTATAGCAGCAGGAAATCCCTTGTGCTTCAGACTGCCTTGTGCAGGCCTTTTCCTTTAGTACGCAGCTTGTTCTGTTTAGTTTTATCATGTGTCCTTGTTCTTAAAACTAAGAAATCCATTATACAAGTTAGCAGTACTTCTAAGCATTGCTAATGAGCTTGGCTTTGGCAATCTCAGCCACGTGATGGCTGTGAATACATGAAGCCCATGTTGCTTTCTAATGCTCCGGTTCAGTCAAGCCTGGGCAGCTGCTTGGTGGACCCATTTGTTTGAGACTTACTGGTAGATCTAGCAGAGCTTTCTTGTACCTCTACCTTGCCTATGTTCAAGATACCTGAGGTAAGCCTCCTGCTTTCAGAGCTGGTTGCCCATCTCTGTAAGATGGATTTTTAAATTCCTAACTAAAGGACTACACTGTCACAGCAAAAAGTGTGAAGATACGATGAAACACGAATTCTAATCATTATGCTATTTGTTGGTAGCAAACTTGACTGTAAATCATATAATGGATGGCTTTAAAAGACTTCATACATTTGTAAGCTTTATCAGCCTGAATTGGAATCGTCTCTACAGTACCAGCTACTTTAAAATAATATGTCTCATTTTCCCCTGATATTTGTTATTAAAAAAATACAACTCGGACAATTCTTCTCCATATGGTAAATGAACATATGATCAATTTTATCCTATAGTGTTCTCACGTAGTACCTCCTTAGCTAGAACTACTGGCTTTCACTACCGTGTTTGTAGTGGGAGCTGTGAAGGCAGCTCTAGCTACCCTCTGTTACAAAAAGGAGTGTAAGTAGGAAGGAACAGGTACTGTCATAAAGCTTTCAGAATAGATAGGCCTTAAAAGGTTAGTACTGGACCTTAAATGTTAAGGGCAAGGTGCAGCTGGAGCTAAATTTGGCAAGGGAAACAACGCATATCAAGAAGGGCTTCTACAGGCGTGTCAGACAGAAAAGGAAGGTCAAAGAAAGAGTTCTCCCCCCGATAAGCGAGACTGGCAAACTGGTAACAATGGATGAGGAGCAGGCTGAGGTACTCAACTTTGTGCCTCAGTCTTCATTGGCAACCTCTCTTCCCACGCCTCTGGAGTGGATGGACCACAAGGCAGGGAATGGGGGAGAAAAGACCCTCACACCGCAAGAGATCTGGTTTGTGACCACCTGAGGAACCTGAACATACAGAATTCCATGGAACCTGATGAGATGCATCCCAGAGTCCTGAGAGAACTGGCTGGTGTAGTTGCTAAGCCACTCTCCATGATATTTGAACAGTCACGGCATTCAGATGAAGCCCCCGGTGACTGGAAAAAGGGAAACATTGCACCCATTTTGAAAAAGGGTAGAAAGGAGAACCCTGGGAACTACCAACCTCTCAACCTCACCTCCATGCCTGGGAAGATCATGGAACAGATCCTCCTAGAAGCTATGCCAAGGAGGACAGGGAAGAGATTCGAGATACCCAGCATGGCTTCACCAAGGGCAAGTCCTGTCTGATCAACCTAGCAGCCTTCTGTGATGGAGTGACTACGTCAGTGGACAAGGGAAGAGCTACGGATGTCATCTATTTGGACTAAGGCCTTTGACATGGTCACCCACAACATCCTTCTCTCTAAATTGGAAAGGTATGGATTTGATGGGTGGACTGTTTGATGGAAGAGGAATGGGTTGGATGGCCACATCCAGAGGGTAGTGGTCAACGGCTCAGTGTCCAGATGGGTGACAAGTGGTGTCCCTCATGGGTCCAGTACTGGCACCAGTACTGTTTAATATCTTCATCAGTGACGTAGAGAATGGGATTGATCACACCCTCAAGTAAGTTTTCAGATGACGCCAAGCTGAGTAGTGCAGTTGGCATGACTGAGGGATGGATGTCATCCAGTAGGACCTGGACAAGCTCAAGAAGTGGGCCTGTGTGAACCTCACAAGGGTCAACAAGGACAAATGCAAGGTCCTGCACCTGGGTTGACACAACTGCCGGTATCAATACAGGCTGAGGGATGAAGGGTTTGAGAGCAGCCCTGAGAGGAAGGATTTGGGTGTCCTGGTGGATGAAAAGCTGGACATGAGCCGACAATGTCCCAGAAGGCCACATCAAAAATGTGTCCTGGGCCACATCAAACGAAGCATGGCCAGTGGGTTGAGGGAGGTGATTCTGCCCCTCACGTGAGACCCCACCTAAAATACTGTGTCTAGCTCTAGAGTCCTCAGCACAGGAAAGACATGGACCTGTTGGAGCAGGTCCAGAGGAGGGACACAGAGGGCTGGAGCACCTCTCTTATGAGGACAGATTGAGAGAGTTGGGGTTATTCAGCCTGCAGAAGAGAAGGCTCTGAGGAGACCTTGTAGCAGCCTTCCAGTACTTAAAGGGGGCTTATAAGAGAGGTGGGGACTGACTTTTTGGCTGTGCCTGTTGCAATAGGACAAGGGGTAATGGTTTTAAACTAAAAGAGGGTACATTTAGACTATAGAGAAGGAAGAATTTTTTCACCGTGAGGGTGGTGAAACACTGGAACAAGTTGCCCAGAGAGGTGGAAAATGCCTCATCCCTGGAGACATTCAAGGCCAGGCTGGATGAGGCTCTGAGCAACCTGATCTAGTTGAAGATATCCCTGCTCATTGCAAGGGGGTTGGACTAGATGACCTCTAAAGGTCCCTTCCGACCCAAAGCATTCTGCAATAAGGCTACCTTTTTTAAAAATAGTACTGCAAAAGACCAAGCAGAATACCTGCTTTCCACACCAATAGCTGGCCAAAATGCACTGGTTGAAAATTTTTATTCTAATCTTCAAAATACCTACAAATATGACTTTGTATGATTTGCCATAATGATAAACACTAGGATATTAATACCTCGATCCTCATTCTTCATGTTTCTAGATTAATACTTGTTTTGAAAGCTTCTCAAAGAACTTCAGAGTATTTCAGTGCATTATTTACCAACCGGCACAGTTTTAGCCTGCCTTGGTGTGTCCAGACTGAAGATCTAGATCTGTGGATGAAGCATTGAAGAGGCGAGTTTCACACCTTGTAAACATCTGAGGTAACACTGGTAATGACTTTGTGTAAATGCTGTGTCTTCCGATACCTTTTTCCTCCATAGCTGTTAAATGAAGCTGCTTGAATTGTTGCATTAGGCAATAATGTCTTATAACTACATAAAGATGATAATCAGGTATAAATAAAATGTACAAAGGGGCATCATAGTTCTGGTAACTTCCTATTGCTGTCTTTGCTACACAACCCAGATACCACCTAAATTCTCTGCAGTTCAGGTATCCTGTGCAGCCTGCTGAAGATAAACTGCAAGGAACTAACTCAAGGTTTTGATTTGGAGGGAGTGAATTCCCGTGTTTCTTTTGTGAGCCCAGCGAAACACTGGACCTACCCTGAGATGGAAGGGTGCACTGGTTTTGACTGGGACAGGAGTTAGTTTTTGTCAGAGCAGCTGCCGTGGTGCTGTGTTTGGGATTTGTGACCAAAACACTGTTGATAACGCAGGGATGCTTTGGCTGCCGCTGAGCAGGGCTCACACAGCATCAAGGCCACCCCTGTTTCTCTCGCTGCCCCACCAGCGCGCGGCGGGGGGTGCACAAGGAGCTGGGAGGGGACGCAGCCGGGCCCCCTGACCCCATCGGATCAAAGGGATGCCCCAGAGCACACAGTGTTGTGCTCAGCAGTACGAGCTGGGCGAAGGAGGGGGAACTGGGCTGGCGCGATAACCCAGTGGGTTGTTCTATGCCACCAGAACGTAAGCTACAGGCAGCGTTCGGCTAAAACACTACCCACGTTCCAGAACAACCCCAAGTCAAAGGACTAATTCTAAGTAACCTGCAATATGTAGGGCTTTTCTAGTTTCCCTCCATCTCCCAAAGTTCCTGAACTTAATCAAGTTGATGGCGACTTTGTCAGGAACTCGGTCTGTATTCACTGAGGTCAAACTCACGTTGCTTTAAAAATCCTCGGTTTCAGCAACTGAGTTTCAAAATATGATTGCTTGTCCTAAATACTTCATAAAACTGTTGCTCTAGTGCACCTGCAGAATTTTGGAGCTTTAAAAAAAACCCAGAACCTTTGCTTTTACTTATGGCTGCACTTTTTCCCTTCTCATCCTTGTTTCTGTACTTGCACATTGATGCAACTTGCGGTTCATTTACTTGCTTTTAGTTCCTTTGTGTAACACTTGTCCTTTTCATATTGGGTCTGCTCTCAGCAGCGTCTTAGATAGCTGACAAGAAAATCTCAGAGTTTTACCTCAGATTCTTTACTTGGCAGAGAAACAAAACAGATTTTTTTTTTTTTTTAAATCTAATTCAGTTACAGATCTATTATTTTGAAGTAGACGAAGCTTGAAATATTACCAGAATCTTTGCTCCAACAAAAAAGGCATATGAGTTCTGGCTTATAAGTAGTTACTTTCAATCTGAAGTTACATAAAAATATTTCAATTAATGACTAAACTTATTTTTAGAATAACATAGACGCTGGTATCTACGGAGGTTCATGTTTTACAGAAAGAAATACGGGCAAACGTCAAACACAGTGCATAGGTAGACTGAAATGCTTGCAATAATACTTCCACGACTAAATTACTGCTGACAAATTACAAAGGAAATAAGCATTATTGAACTGGAGGCTACTCAATTTAGACACACCCTGGCATGGCCTCCTTGATGGGGTTTGTGTGCACAAAAAGTGGGTCCTGAAAGGAAAATCTTAGGTGTAAAATTTTTTCTACTTTTTTTGTAGTGAATGTGTGTTAAAAGTGCTGTTTTAAATACATGAGCAGTAAGTGCAGTAACATTCTGAAAAACATTTTAGGAAGAAGCATTATTTTGTTCTTTATTGATATGTTTTACATCGCCAGCTTCACACGATTCAAGTCCTTCAATGAATCAATTTCATAACTTTTACGTTCTTGTACTGCAGATGAATACACAGGAATGGAATAAAATAGAAATGCTTTTAAACTGTCCATAACATTCTAATTTTGGAAAAGGAAGTAGAGATAAGAATCCTTTAAAGTAATTTGGTTTTAGTATGATACATGATTCAAGATCTCTAAAATGGGCAGTTTTCACTGGACTAGTCTCGTTTACTACCTTACCCAAAATGGCAAAATGACGAAGAATTACCACAGTTAACAAGAAATACTTTTTACACTCACATTGGTGTGGTTTTTGTTTTTTTATATATTTTATGATTACTGGACATACTCTCCCCTGCTCCTAAGAAGAAATGAAAAGATGAGTGAAAGTACATACAATTTCTCGCTAGATGCTGCAGAGCTGCATCACTGGAGAACAGAAAGACAGTTCTTGAGCGGCAGCGGTGAGATGTTCTGCACCACCCAAAAAGCGATGAAAACCAGAGAGCGCACAATCTCCGAATGCTGGGTAGGTGTAATTCATTTTTACAGCTAGATTCTTCTTTTATTCTGGGCAAAGTTATTAAGGGACAATGTTTTTGTGTAAAATCATTATAGTATTAGATGTTTTAACATTTTCCTTGAAAGCAGTTTAGGAACTTCAGTTATTTAGTGACAGTAAAGACGTGGCAAGCATTACCATATAGTCCTCTTGGCAAGAGAAGGGTATCCCTGCCATAAACGGCACTCCTGCACATTCACCATTAAGAAGGATATTCTTCACTATAGGTCATGTAATATGTAAGTTGAGGGACGTACTACTGTTTTCTTAATTGAGGAGCAGTAATGAGAAATTACATTTTATACTGTAATTACAATGAACAAATGACATACTGTCCAATTGTGTTCTTAAGGCGTCTATACAACAGTAGCATCTTGTAATTGCCCTTGTGTTTGACTCTTCCAAAACACAGCAAACAGTCTTTCTGTTATTTCTGCCAGTTAATAACACATCTCTGGCTTGTAAATGTTATGTAAAACATCACCTGCAGAAGCAACCGAAGGATTTGGCTCACAAAGATCATATTAGACATGAGGTTTTGGTGGCGTGCTGTTGGTCTGTGAACTGCACCTTTGTAGTTATCGTATATCTGCACGGATGTTGTCCTGTTTTCAGTGACACAGAATCAGTTTCTCATCTGATGCTTGGGAAAACTGCGTTTTTGAAGACTCTAGTATCTGAATTTGTAAAAATATTTACTTTATAGACATCTAGGCTATGTGGGATTCAAGGTCTCGGTGTTTTTGAGCCTTGCCAGGTGCAGGGACGAGGACTGAGACCTGGGCACTCGACCCAAGCTGGGCAACAGGATTATTTCATACCATGAACCTCACATTCAATATAAAATGGGAAAGTTTGCTGTGTAGCATGCTCTCTTCTCTCCCTTGATGGCAGCAGTCCAAAGAACTTCTTGCCTGGATGCCAACTCTTATTAGCCCTTCCCTTATTCCTGAAGCCGCAGTGCTCGCAGTGTCTGACGTGTGCTGCCCACTGCTGGGATCGCACAGCTTCCCACTCATAGAATGGGCTGAGTATAATCCTGGTAAATTTTATACCGGTATCAGGATCAATATTGGTTCTTTAGTATTAGTAATGGTAATTATTTAGTCTTATCCTATTAAATCTATTAATTTTTTGACCATCTTATTTCCTTGTTTTTTCCCCCCCGATTCCCCTTCTGGGGTGGGCAGGGGTCACTGGGTGATAGAATAATTGTCTAAACGACAATAAATTGTTGTGGGTTTCTCAAACCGTAAGAGATGTTTAAATCTTCCTTTGGTTCACCTGCATGTTCTAGGATTTAAGGGGAGAAATTGGACAGAGGAGGAGAATCATAGTGGGGTAAATGCTTGCAGTCAGAAGTGGTGTTTGTGTATTTCTGGCAAACTAAGCGGTAAGCATCTTCAGCCCACTGTCACACGCAAACACCACTAAGATAAGCAAATCATTTTCAGGGTCTACTGATCTACACAACGATGAGGACGAGTGCCAGAAGACCAGCAGGAAGCATGACGCGTGCCCCAGCTGCACGTTTGAGGAAGCTGCTTGCAGCAAGTTTCTCCCTTCCTGCAGGTTGTGAGCCTGTCCGGTGCAGCAGCGCGTACCTTGGGTACCTGGATAACCCTGAGGATAACGTGGGTCCTCACTGACCTCTCCGCCATCCAGGCCCGGCGTTCTCACTCCGTTCCTGGTGCCAGCAGCTCCTGTGGTACCAGATACCGAGCAATGGCGCCTGCTACTCCAGCTGGAAAACTACTACAAAGAGGAATAAGCTACTGAGAAGGGAAAATAGGAGTTATTTATTTATTTATCTAGTAAAGTGCAGTGCAAGTCCGTCCTGGCACAGACAGACGGGCCTAGAAGCAACCCCCGGGCCTGTGGGGCCGCTGTGGCGCCGCCGCTCCCGGTGAGGTACCAGCAGCGGCCACCGAGGGGCGATGGAGGGAGGGCGGCACCTCGGCCCCACCCCCGCAGCGGTGACAGCACGAACCGCTGGGCCCGGCCTCCCCCGTCCCCTGGCCGCCCGGGCCCGCTCCCTGTGCCGCCGGGCCCGCCGCCCCCTCCATCGCCATCACAGCGACGCTCTGCCGCCCGCCGCGCCCCGTCCCGGGTTCTCCAGGGATGGAGAACGCGGCAGGGGAGGCAGCAGCCCCACACGCTCCGTGGTGGCAGCGCCGTCCCCTTCCCGCCCGCCCGCCTTCTCCCTCAGGGAGCGGGCGCGCGGCGGGCCCCACCGCCCGCGTTCCGTACCGCGACATGGCCGCCCCCACGCGGGGACCTGCCTCCCGGAAACCGCCCTCCCGGCGGAGGGGTTTTTTTTTCTATCCGTACAACAACATGGCGCCCGCCTC
>VXBO01008788.1:113219-204902 GCA_013400135.1 Rhinoptilus africanus | reverse complement strand
GCCGCTGCTGCGGCTGCCGGCTCCCGGAGCTGCCCTCCGGGCGAGGAGCGCCGCCCCGGCGGCCACCCGTCCGCGGCCGCCCTGGTCCGTAGGTGGCCTCTTGCCCACGGTCCGGAGGTAGCCCCCAGTGGCTGGTACGTGTGTGCCTGGCGGCACCCGGTCCGTAGCTGCCCGGTGGGCCCCTCTCCCCTGTCCGTAGGTGGCCCCTGGTCCATAGGTGGCCCCCTGTACCCTTTCCGTAGGTGGTCCCCGGTCCATGGGTGCCTGGTGGCCCCCGGTCCGTGGGTGCCCGTAGGCTGTCTGGGATCGCCGCCCGCAGTGAGCGTTGTCCTTCGTGCTGTGACCCGGGGAGCAGGGCGCAGCGGGGTGAAGGGCGGCAGGTCTCATCCGCGGCGTGGCCCGAGTTGGGTGCTGGAAGGCACGACACGGGGCTCCGCGCTGCCCAGGTCGCGCTTTCTTGCTCTCACAGATGACAGACAGCAGTGACCCTCGGGGACTGATTTTGTCCCGTCCCGCAGTACGCCAAGGAAAGCTTTAGGAAAGACACATTGGATTTTCGTGGGTAGCATTTGTCACAGCATCCCATGGTTAACGTAGCATCAGTGTGCACTGAATCAACACGGTGACCGCAGGCTCAGTTTGGATGTTTGAAAAAAGAGAAGGTTCCTTTGCGCAGCATAAATAAAACTTTAACCTCTATAATCTGATGGAATACTTGATCGGTTCTGTTGGAGGACTTAGATTTTTTCGACTGTGTTGGTGTGTTAACAAAACGGTCAGTGAGAATTGGCTGTCAGGAATTACTGCTGCTTCAGGATTGGTACTCTGTCTTGATTTTCTATTTAGGCAACTTAAAACTCCTCCTGAATTAGCTGTAGCTAATCCTTGCTTTAGCAGTTGGCAAGTTCGTTTAGTAATTTAGTAGATGAAGTGCTGGCCGTTGAGAATGCTCTTGTGGATAATTAGATAAAAACGCACAACTTTTTTTCTTTATTTGGCATAGTTACTTTAAAAATTCATTAGTACCTATTTTTATCCCTACTATTAAGGACTGAGAGGGAAAGTATAAATATTTGTCAGCAGCCTGTTGCACGGGAATCAAAACTACAGTAATAAACTGATGCATGTTTGGCAGGCTCAGAACAAAGAGGCAGCTGTCTGGATTCCTGGGTCCTGCTCTTAACACTGTCGTTTTAACATCACCAATAAGTACTACAAGGCTCAGGAGAAGTTTTAAAAGCGTTTTGAGACTGACACTGGTGACATGTTTTAAGTTCAAGTGATGGATAATGCAATTTGTGTGAAAGGCCTGGGTTTTAGTTTCAAGATTGCAAGTGTATTTATCGAGCACAGGTTGAGATACAGATTTTTATTTAAAATAGCTGACACATTTTCTCTTTTCTAACTACTATAAAGAGTGAATCTTGAAATTAAGACATACCTATTATTGTGTAGGCTTCCTGTTACTAAATGAAGCATGATGTATCTGATATAATGTAGTGATGCAGTGTCAGTAGTTTGACATGACTCTTTGGATGAGTGGAACAAAAGCGCTCCTGAGGAATGTCGCTGAACGTGGGCCTTTGACATCTTGAAGCCTTTCAATGCTTTTGAAGCGAGACTTCAAAGCGACTTGTCAGATGCCGTGTATCTAATGATAGTGTTGATGTGTAACTGTGCTCCTGCAAGGACTGGAATACAGATGCTTTTATCTTGTCCTAGCAAAGGAACTGATCCACCAACGAAACAGAAAACCCTGCAACACTAAGTATATGAAGTGGTAATGCAACACTTGGCCAAACAGAACAGGGGTCACCTTTATTCTGTGTGCTGGTTAAACCGGTGCTGCTCCTGAGACACACTGGTGGGTATTGAGGTAAAGCTTCTCTTGTGTTAGCCCATCTGCAGCATACATCGATTTTCAAGTTTGAATCCAGGTAGTGAGAGGAGCTTCCCAGAGAGTATAAATCCTACTAGTCCCCCAGTATAGCACCTCTCTGTAGGCACCTCGTTCCTTGTACCAATACAGAGAGTCCTTTAGAACAGTATCATAATAGTCCTGACTCCGTAGTTTGCTTACAGTGTGGAGCATGGGAAATGGAGTTAAAGTGAATGAAAGCTTGCTTACCTGTAAACAGTCCTAGCATGTTTGAAAATGCCTCTTTCTCTTCAATATGTTCCTGTGCTTGTGTAAAGATAGAGCTAAATTAATGAAGTTGCTGTCTGCCTTCTGGATTATCATCTAACTGCATTCAGAAATGAAATCAGGATTCCTTTTTTCCTCCCTTATTATATCTCTATATATCTATATTATTATATCTATCTTATTATTATATCTCTTAGAAGGCTCTTTGTGAACTTTCTTCCTGCTGCAGCTAGAAACAAGTGTTGGTTTCCAGCCTAAATTAATTTATAGTCCATTTATATCCGTTTGTGCCAATCTTTCTTCTTAGCTAGAATAGGTTTCTTGGTACCCGTTCTGACATACTTGTCCATGGCTGATCCCTACCGGCCTGTTTTCCTGGTCTCAACAGGCTTGATTTCCTTTGCCATATGATAAAACTGAATTTATGAAATCTAATAATAGGAGAGCACAGCTCTGCTCCACACTTGTTTCCATTTGAATTGATCTTTCTTGTGTAATCTGGTCATTTGTGTCTGCAGCATTCGAGAAAGTCTCATGCTCAATGCCCCTAATGCCCCGTTTGATACATCCTGAAATTACAATTCGTGTAATTACAATTGAAATTACAATTCTTCTTCGTGTCCAATGTCTACATATTTCTTATCACTTAATATATTGAGGTCCTTTTATCCTATGGTTGTTCCTCACTAAGAAACCTCAAGCTTTTAGGAGAAATTCCTGCTATCTTTGACCATGTACTTTGTCCTATTACCCCACTCCAATTTTGTCGGTGCAGTTCTAAAGATCATTAAATTCTTAGTAGGGTTTTTTTGATCTTTCTCCTTGGATGATGCGTGCTGCTTCTGAGTCATCAACAAACTTCACTTCTCTCAGTGACCTGAACACAAATATAAGTGTGGGTTTTGTCTGAGATGTGATTCTTGAAACTAGAGCAGTAATTTCCTGCCAGGTCAGTAACCTCTATCATGTAACTGCTGTAATTTCCCTGTTAGCCTGTTCATTTTGTAAGTGTATGCAACTTTCCATCTCCTTTTTCTTGTGTCCTGTCTTGCCCCCCCCCGCCCCGTGTTTTTTTCTTTAGCTCTGTCACATCATAATCAGTGTGCACTTTTTGATCATGTTTATCAATCACACTATACCTCTTAGAACAGTCAATTATCACATCAAGAAAGATACTCAATTTCTATGCACTTTGATATCTGTTCTAGGCTGCTGCTCTTGTTAGGTCTGTCTCATGGACTTCAGGGACTTTTGCTGGTTTTAATTTATTTTTTTTTTTCACGGCTAAATACTGCTTTCATGTGCCAGTTCTTGGAGTGTTGTGGGATGTACTGTCTGATTGTGTGAACGTACAAGGTCATCTCTGATTCCAATTCAGATAGCATTACCATATAATTTTTATGCATTAATCTTCATTGCCTCAATCTGCTGTAATACCTTTCTTTGGCCTGTAACAAAGGGGAAAATAAGAACACAATTGCAGAAATACAGATGTTTGTTTAAATATTTAGAAGGAGTTGCAGAGTTTTGCTTTGACGGGAACTGAGCAGCAGTGCTGGAAGAAGAGTAAGTGTGAGAAGACTGCCCAAAAGCAGAAGAGCCCAAATGAAGTTGGGCTTCCTTCCATATCTTCCATATCTTTGTTGAGCTGGCTGGCACAGTGGGCAGGGATCCTAAGGCGACTCTGAAAGTGACAATGAGCACCTCTTGTTACCTAGAGGAAGGAATCTCGGGTATTTGTATTGAAGAACAATTTGATGAGGAAGTTGCATGATTAGAAGTTCCGTGGGAGGTGGAGTTTGCTTGAGACTGGGTGAATTTGGCAGCAGAACCCATAAAGGAAAGAAGCTCAGGTAGGTTCTTACACATGCTTATTTTCACGGTGTATGAAAACACTGTGTTTTCCCCTCCCCAAACAATACCTTTATGTGTAGACAGGGAAAGAAGAAAGTGTCTTTTGAAGTTCTAATTTGTTTTAACAACTGTCTGTGACTGACAGTGTAAAAAACAAGAGAGAAAATAGTATTAAGAACTGCAAAAATATTCCCGAGTGTGACAAATACTGATGGAATTTCTAAGTAACACATTTTCAGTGCACAGCAAACAGAAAATAAAGCGCAGTAAACCAGATTGTTAAGTATTCATATCAGATGTATGTAAGCCTTAAAATAATCTTTGTAAACAGGTAATTTCATATGTATTCAAGGTACACATTTCTTCTGTGTGTTTGTCTTTGCAAACGAAGATGTAGTGCCTTGATTTTTCAGCAGTTTTTACATGCCATACTTGGATTCAGAGGTACAGAGAAAGATGTGTATCGCTGGTGGAGAAGGGATGATTGGGACTTCACTTTCAGAACCCAAGGGAAGGCCCTGGTTTTCCATATCCATTTTCTTAGATCGTCCCATTGTTGTTCTGCAGGGCTTAAAACACCTTCCAGTGCTCTTCTGCACTCAGCCACTGTGGTTGCCATCAGAGCAGAGGGAAGGTTACTGACACATGCAACTATAGAGCAGTTGGTTGCTGTGGGCTTTAAATGCAACAGCAAACAAGACACAAAAATAACGCTTACTGAAATGAGTTTAGTAGTATCTAATGAATGATAATCTGGGAGCTAAATCTGAATGTTAGATATGAAATGTATTTGCTTCAGTGGGACCCATTTGGGGAAATTTTTATGTATTTTTTCCTGCTTATCTCNATTAATAAGGTCTCCCCTCAGCTTCTCTTCTCCAGGCTTAAGAGTCCCAGCTCTCTCAGCCTTTCCTTGTAAGGGTCATGACGATGTTCATCTTGCTGTTTTTTAGTGGCCCGACTGAGGCTTTCTGGGATATCATCCGTTCTATGCCCAACCAAATGGAAGAGGAAACAGGCAAAAACCCGATGTGTTCTCTGACGTTCTGAAGAGCGGAGCTGTGATGCTGAGGCAGGGCAGAATGCATGTTAGGCCAAAGGTGTGAAAGGACCAAGTGCAGAAAGCTGTGCAGCTGCAGTGCACAGGTCTGAGGCAGTGGGCACAGGTGGAACAAGATCTGTGGGGACATAGGCATCTCCTTGGTCATTGCTGTAAATTTACCCAATTGTATCTTACCAGTGCTGGGTGCCTCTCCCAGTTTAGCTGCTAGCCTTGCATATGCTGTATCCCATCCTCTTAATCCCAATGGAAATTAAATGAGATATTTTTTTTTTAGCATAAATGCTCTGATCTGTCATTCATGCAAGAGCAGTCACTATGTGTTTTACACAGCTTTAAAATAAGTACTTTATAAGTACTTGGTGAAAGTTTATTTTTCAAAAACTTTTACTTTCTCCTTCAAAATAAACATACGCCCCCATCAATCAGCACCTTCATAGAAAAGTTTTACCAAATCACAACAGTGTGAATTCAAGGGGATGTAATTATTCACAAACTGCACAAAGCGGCGTGCTGTGTTACGGGAGTTGCGTCAAAGGCCTTTTTTCAAGCCATCTGGTGCCTCCCTGCGGCTCCTGGGCACAGCTCTTCAAAATCGGCAGCTAGCTTTCCGTTCCTTCCATGGGACTGACAGTACTTCTGCCCTCCCTTTGTAAAAGTTCAGATGCGGCTGGAACAATACAAATGAATTCTTCCAGCTCCAACGTCTCTTCCTTGTCTCTTTCTATTCACATAGTGGACACCTGACGATTGCTCTGCACTTTACTCACTAGTGTCCGGGTGGCTGTTGTATGGTTTCCCGAGCAAGGCAGGGCAAGGATACATCCTCAGATCACAGTTAGCATGACAGCTAAACCCATGAGAATGTGCTCCTATTGGAAGAATGCTGCTGCATGCAGCTTTTTAAAAAGTCCTCTGTTCCAAAAATTGCAAGCGGCCTGTGGTTTTCCTGACGGGGTTTGTTGCTGCACAAGTGAGCAGGATGGTATTTGAGCTTGACAAATACAACAGAATTGGGTGTCTTGTTTCTAAAACGGGCACGCAATCTCTTTTGATCTCTACAGCGTTTGAGTTTCTGATAATAAGTAGAAAACGAAGCCAAGTAAAAATGTGAATTATGCTAATGACAGTAGTATGGAGTAGAAGGATTTAGTGGGAGCTTGATACTGTGTCCCTGTGATCTCTGGAGGGGTGTTGGTATGTAAAGTCGAAAGGAACCCTTATTGCAGTGTGCTGGTAGGGATGGGGCCCCCTCTGAGACACTCTGCGTAACATGTCTGTTGTCACTCCAGGCGCTTGCTGAGAGGATTTGCTGCACAGGCCAAATAACCATATTTGTGTGTATCCTGGCAAAACTTCAGGGATAGCAGTTGTACGCTAGCACAAGTGGTACTAATAAAGCTTCCTGGAGTAGCGGTGACTTTAATGTAGATACAGTAAAAGCTGTTTGCTCAGAGAAAGGGAAAGAATTTATGCTGTTATCTGTGTATCTACCCTAAATGTGATACTGGTAGGATTACTACAAGAAAACAACAAACACAACAAAACAACCCCCAAAAAAGTGCATTCTTTAACAATGCGTTTATAGCGGTAAAAGCTGTGTGTCTGAGAACAGCATATTAGCACTGCTTAGAAGAAAAAAGACAATTAAGACTTCACAAGCATTTTTGGTTTTCTGTGCTGCTGGGATTTCTTGTGCTTTCCTTATCTCCCTGGAAGTTGGGTGTTGAGTGCTGGAGGCTACTGCAGCCCGTGTCAGAACCCACCAACATTGTACAGGTTCTGTCCGGTGGTGACTGAAGGACAAACTTTGGACTTCAGGATACTCGATTAAAAGGTGATCTTTGGAATCCAGTGCACTTCAACCAGCTGACATTGAAAGCTGGTATTTCAGTGTGTCTATAGATAAATTAAGTTCCTGTGTTGTCTGTTAGAGCTTTTACTTTATTTGGAGCATTTCTTATGGGTAATTAAAGTTTTTAGAGAAGGGAATTGCAGGAAAGTATGCTTTTGATTTGCCATTACTGCTTTTATCTGAGATCTCAGATTACTCTATAAACATCAAATGAGTCTCCGATCATAGTGTAGGTTAGAATTACAAAATCATTATAATGAGTAAGACGAGGGTCAGAAAGTTGAGTGATTTGGTAAAATTACTGAATGATAGTGTTGCGTTGCAGCTGTTACACTTAGGCATCATGAAAGCGATGTAATTTTACCTCTCTACAAAAATGTTAGATTGAGGAACTGCGTACATGAAGAGCAAAACCTACCTCTTATTTCACAGCTTTCAAATGAGGCAAAGTTTACGGAAGATGCAGCACGCTTGTACTTAAAGCACAGCTCTGGAAACAACCGCAGAACTGCCAGGCATGGTCTAGTTGGAAAGAAATACTGTAAAAGGTGAAAAAAGAAAGCTTCTGCCATCTAGCCCCAAGAAGCATCTCTCTTTGAATGTAAAGCACATGGATGAAAGATCTGACCTACTAGGAGCTACTGATGTTGCCAAGGCTTAGTAGTAACTGCACCACGCTAAGTCAGCAATTCTTCATGTTGGAGGACCCCAGCTGAATGACAGCATTATAATGCTATCACATTTTCACATCTTCTAAATCTGGTGTGCTTTGCTCAGAAGTTCAGTGAGCATTGTTTTCTCTTTGAAATTCTTCAGCTGCATGGCTGATGTAATGTTTGAAAAGTTCCCAGGAAGACTGTGGGTTTTGAAATGTTATCTGTCTATGCTTGATTTTAATTAAAAATGGTTATTCTTCTGTGTTTCCCCAGTTGTTGTTTTTTTTTTTTCTGTTAAGATGCAGTATACATCTAGTTTGTTAAAAGATAGCTGTGTAATATGTGGCAAATGCAGACAGTTTTCTTAATCTCTTCAAAATCCTATTGCTAGTATACCACAATCTAGTTTGCAAATAAATTGAATGTATTGATGAAGCATGTCAAAATCCATTTGACTTATGAGGTTAAGTTAAATAAGTCAAAGACAGATCTGTAGTGTTTTTCATTATGCAGTCTCAGAATTTTTTAAATATACGTTATCACTAATCTCTAATAGAGAGCATTGTCACAATACTTATTCCACCTATGTGCAATGGTATGCTTAGCTTTTTACAAGTATATTTGGATTGCTGCAGATGTGGATAAATTCAAGTGCTAAAAACTTTCATACTTCATAAGGAGAGTCAAAGAACACTGCAAAGTCCTTATTTTGTATTTCTTATTCAGCTTTTGCTAATACAGTCTTTTTTAAACATACTGATTTTTCTAACTGTGTTTTATATGTGTTTCAGTCCTATAAGATCATCAATTTTGCTCCAACTCTACTGCAAATCATAGTATCAGATGAAGTTGAATTTCCAGTGCGTCAAGCAGGTGAGATAAATTCCTCGGTTCATTTTCTTTCAGTAGAAAGTCAGTCAGCAGAGTACTGAGCTGTTGCAATGTATGTAAGTTCATGTTTGTTTGGAATGTGGAAAATGATCTATCTGTGCCATTTCTTTCCTACAAGAGGATCAGATAAAAACCGTGTGTATAGGGTAGAGTCCTCCTTTGGCTTTTCTGTGTTTGTAGTGATCCCTACTGGTTTGCTGTGATAGTGATATGAAGAGAGAATGATTTCTGCTTAAAACTGCGTACCCAGGGGGCCTTAGGTATTCTTTCATTCTCCTGGTGGTGAAGAAGTAGTGATGCCAAGACAAGTGGGAATTGAAAAAAGAAATAAAGTAAGTGAGTGTGATTTGAATAAATGTTTCCCTATTTGAATCTTTTTTCCTATAAAATTGAAAGTTTTGGAAAAATGAAAAAAGCCCATAGTTCTCGTAAATCAAGGGTAGCTACACGTGCTTAGTCAGTATCTGTGATGTCCACCCACAAAAGTAGATATGAAGGAAGGTCACATCACTGATAAGTTATAAATTTATAGTCTCAGCATGTCTAAAAAGGTTACCCAACTGTGTGTAAGGTCAAGTGTGGTGATGTAGTTGATTTTTAGGATATGCATTTGTGTAGGATCAAGTTCTAAATTCTCATNTTTTCTAACTGTGTTTTATATGTGTTTCAGTCCTATAAGATCATCAATTTTGCTCCAACTCTACTGCAAATCATAGTATCAGATGAAGTTGAATTTCCAGTGCGTCAAGCAGGTGAGATAAATTCCTCGGTTCATTTTCTTTCAGTAGAAAGTCAGTCAGCAGAGTACTGAGCTGTTGCAATGTATGTAAGTTCATGTTTGTTTGGAATGTGGAAAATGATCTATCTGTGCCATTTCTTTCCTACAAGAGGATCAGATAAAAACCGTGTGTATAGGGTAGAGTCCTCCTTTGGCTTTTCTGTGTTTGTAGTGATCCCTACTGGTTTGCTGTGATAGTGATATGAAGAGAGAATGATTTCTGCTTAAAACTGGGTACCCAGGGGGCCTTAGGTATTCTTTCATTCTCCTGGTGGTGAAGAAGTAGTGATGCCAAGACAAGTGGGAATTGAAAAAAGAAATAAAGTAAGTGAGTGTGATTTGAATAAATGTTTCCCTATTTGAATCTTTTTTCCTATAAAATTGAAAGTTTTGGAAAAATGAAAAAAGCCCATAGTTCTCGTAAATCAAGGGTAGCTACACGTGCTTAGTCAGTATCTGTGATGTCCACCCACAAAAGTAGATATGAAGGAAGGTCACATCACTGATAAGTTATAAATTTATAGTCTCAGCATGTCTAAAAAGGTTGCCCAACTGTGTGTAAGGTCAGGTGTTGAGATGTAGTTGATTTTTAGGGTATGCATTTGTGTAGGATCAGGTTCTAAATTCTCGTAATCTATTTTAACTACTCCTACACAATATTTTTGACAGATACAGAAAATATTCAGCTTTTTAAAGAAATTAATGAATACTTGTTCTCGTTTCAGCTGGGATAGAGTTCATTTTCTTTCTAGCAGCTGCTGTGTTTTGGATTTAGTGTAGAAAGAATGTCAATAACACATATTGTCTTAGTTGTTGCTAAGTAATGTTTATGTTGGTCAAGGATTTTTTCAGCTTCTGTAGAAGCTGTGAGGGAGCATAGACAGGACAAGCTGGCCAAAGGAGTATTCCAGACCACAGATGTCAGGCTTAGTATATAAATTGGTTGGCTGGAGGGCGGGGATCCCTGATCGCTGCTCAGGATGGGCTGGGCAACAGATCATTGAGTGGTGAGAGCAACTTGTGTTGTATTGCTTTATTTTGTATGTTCTTTTACCCTTATTATTATTGTTGTTGTTTTCCTCTTCTGTTACTGTTCTGTTAAACTGTCTTTATCTCAACACATGAGGTTTTTTCCCTTTCCCCTCCTTTTCTCCCTCTTCTCCCTACCCTACTGGGAGGGGAGGCGGGCAGTAAGCAAGCGGTTGCGTGGTCCTAGTTGTTGGCTGGGGTTAAACCATGACAATATTGTTTCATTCACAGCTCTGTTTTAATCCTATGGAACAGCATTTCCCATAGAAGCACTGTTGGGTTTTTTGTACAGATCCTATTAATCCCCTGAGTGCATTGGGGCATGCTGACCTACGCTGTTTGTCATGCCGGCGTTTGTTTTTTCAAAGATAATCCAACTTTGAATGGAATTGTTAAGCCATTCTGTAGTAAAGTTTGATGCTTAATCTAGACTACATCAGGCTATTTTTATAAATTAGTTTCTCATTCCAGTATCGTTCAGGGGAAAAAAAAGCCCAAGTATGTAGAACATGATTTTAAAAATTTATTTATTTATTTATTTATTACAAAGCAAGTGTATGAAATAGAAAAGCACATATAAATTACACTTGTAAGTCAACAGATTCCCCTGGGAAATTTGTATAACAACAAATCTATGGACAAAAAAAATTAAAGTCTTGGGCTGGTCTTTCTGGACCTGTTTCGTGTTTGAATATTATGGCACATCATAAACAAAGAACGGTTTTTTCCTCTTGCTCCTGTGAAATCTTTTACAAACAGCATGTTCTCATACTTTGTAATTTGTCTTCCCCAAGAAAAATGATTGTACCCAAGGATATCTTATTTATACTTTAAACTCGTAGCTAGTAATCAACCCAAATAGTACAGGGATAAGAGTTTATTAGGAATGTCTTACACCATGTTTCCTATGTTTCCTAAAGAATACCTACAGGCATTTTAGTACTGAGGCATAAATGCTGCTTTACTTTCAGTTGAAGATTAACTTTATTTTTTGTATTTTTTCATGTGAGACAGAAGGGAACAACTCTAAGGGATTATGGGAAATCCTAAAAGTGAGATAAAGCTTAGGGAATGCACAACAAACATTTCTGTCTGAATAGAAGGTAGGCCACGTGCCAGTTTCATACTGGGCATTTCCCCAAGCAGAGTGTCCCATCTGCGTGCACAGTGACTTGTTTACATGAGCCTTCCAAAACTTCACTTACTGAGCTTGAGTAGTTGTTTTAGGGATGAGTTATGCAGATAAATAGATTTTTGTTTGCTTGTTTAAAACGATGGAATATTATGTCCATGTGGAAGACTACTGTAATAAAGAATGTACTCCAATAGAAGCTGACTGAAATACTGTCCTGTTCTGTTTAGGACCAGGCACTTGAGCTGGATCTTGTGTGAAGTCATAAAAAAAATGGTTTTCTGACTCAGCTGTGCTTAGTGCCTGTAATTGTCAAGAAATCCTGCAGTGGTTTTCAGTTGTCTTTTCAACTCTTTGTTCTACTTTCAGCTGTACTATGTGTTGAGCACAGAGTAATGTGGAGATGTGTTAGAATTAAATTATTATTTCCCCAATGTTTGTACTTAGCTGCCATTTACCTGAAGAACATGGTGGGATGGTACTGGGCGGACCGTGAACCACGTCCTGGAGAAGTAGTATTTCCATTCAACATTCATGAAAATGATCGTCAGCAGATTCGTGACAACATAGTAGAAGGAATAATTCGTTCTCCTGACTTACTGAGGTACCTTATATTGTGTAGAGATATTTCTGTAGCTCAAGTTTTCAGACTGGTAGTCCGGATGTAGTTAATGTGAGAATCTCAGTTTCTTGGGAGATGAAGCAAGTACTTCTTTTGAAAATGCAACATTTGAAAATTTACATTTGAAAATGTAAATTTTACCGTATTTATTTGCACTTGTTTTTCATAAATGTATTAACCTGGATAAGAACTCTGTGATGTGATTTGTCCTCGTACAGTGTAGTTTAAAGTGTCTTCTAACACTTGTTGTAGTGAAAGCCAGCCTATTTGGCTGATTCAGAGCAGATAGGGTAGAGTGCTATCTGCAGTACAGAATTATCCATTCAGAGAAATATTTCCCAAGATTTTTTTTTTTTTTCCCTAGTAGCCCATTTCTCAATTACTTTTGCAGTTTTTTATATGTAATCCTAGTATTTAAATGCGTGTTAGCATTCTTGGTTTTAAGATATTGAAAGAATGAAAAAATGCTGTTCTTTTGCTGGAAGAATAGTTAAGATTCACAGACATGCTACAATCTATGGTTGTTCACCACTCTAATTAAAGTGAAGTTGATAGGATGGGATTAGGCTGTAGTGTATAGATGTTCATCTTTGCAAAACAGAAGAAAATCTTCCTATTCTCTCCTCCTCCTCTCCACCAGCTAGGTGCCCAAAGATGTCTTTTTTTGTCAGCAGTCATACCTGGAGGAGGAGTGCTTGTCTATGGATTGAAATTAGGATTAGAGAAAACACTTTAAAAAAATAATGAAACACCAGAACGCGTTCGGCTGCTATAGCATTGCTGTCACTAGAGGTCTTTACCAATAGATTAGACAAATACCTGCCGGCACTGCTTAGATCCTGCACTGAGACAGGAAAATGAACTAAAACATCGTTTCCAGTTCAGCTTTTCTAGCATGCTCTGAATGCACAGATGTCTAGAATCCCCACTGAAAGAAGTAGTTGCTCCTTGCCAAGGTTGTGCTACAAGGTAAGGAAGCTCATGTTGTTTCTGTGATAATGTAATAAAGGCGTGTAGTTTCCCCTGCCATTATGTCATAAATGCCAAGGCTAAGTTTATACAAAAAACCACAAAATAATGGAAATTTGAGGAGTTTTGTTTTGGTTTTTTTTTTGCAAAATCTACATTTTAAAGGATTGTTGAAAACCCCAGGACGATCACCTGGAATAAAGCAGAGGGTTTCTAAATAATGGCTAAACTTGTAGGTTTCTCAGAGGTTAAAAAAGTCAAAGAAACTTTACTGGAACTAGTCTGATGCTATAATACTGGTATTTTTCATTTGTGAGAATAAGGAGGGAGGTGGAACCAAATCAGCAATGAGCACAAACTCCAAAGGCTTGAGGGGCAAGGTAAGTTTGTACAAAGCTAAAAGGATTGGTAGATGGAGATGCCCTTATTGAACTGCTTTGTAATAGTGGCTCCTTATGTAATGGACTGCAAGATGATACCCAAGAAAAACTAAATATAGAAGAAACAATATTTTCTGTGGACGTGGGTTGTTTTTTTTTTTATTCCTTAGCGGAGCCAGGAGTATTTATTTACAGCTTCCAGTTCAGTGCCGCTCAGCTTTTTTAGTCCCACCTTACTTCAGTCAATTAACAAACCTGTGTTGCCTCACTGTTGTGAGTGGCATCTAAAAGCATGTGGAGGGAGAGGAATAGTAAGATATTTTTACCTAATTGTCTCTGCCGTATGCTTCAGAGGTTGAGAAGTGTTGTTCTAGAAGATCCCAGGAAACTGTAATTTCATGAGCAAACTCTGGCTTGGATCATAACACAAGTTAATGTTTTTTAATAAAAATGTACAGATTTGTGTTTTTGTGGTTGCTTTCAGCCTCATATTATGTAGAAGTATAAACATTCATTTTCAAAGTACGAAGCTATCTGGTTTCATTGAGCAATTAATTGTTTTCAAGTATTGCCTGATGGGTGTAGAGGGGGAAGAGGAAGGGAGAAAAGTAGCTAAAATATTCTGAAATTAGTTTCTTCCTTAAAGTTAAATCCCCTGGGATTTTTTTTCTTGCTTTTCCTCTGCTACTTCCCAGAACTCTTTCAGTGCTGTCAAAATATGTATGATAGTTAGATAATATATACATTGTGGCCAATAAACTTAAGATTTGGGATCTATCCTTTTAAACGCTATGCCATGATCTTATTTACTTATAATATATTTCTTTTTCCCTCCTGCTGTAGAGCCCAGCTGGCAAGGTGCCTCCACGCTATCATTACATATGACTTTCCTGGCCATTGGACAGCCGTGGTAGACAAGATAGGCTACTACTTGCAGTCTCAGAACAGTGGGAGTTGGCTTGGGAGCCTCCTGTGCCTGTATGAGCTGGTGAAGAATTATGAGTAAGTTGATGTCCATCGGTAGATGAGGAATCAGTACTTTTAGTCCCAGCTGATTACTGAGAATGACATTGTTAAAAGCCCTGGCAGTTCTACAGGGAATTCAGATAGAAAATGGGAATTAATAATTATCATATGCTTCCTTTCCTGCAGATAAAGGAAAACTTTTAATCATCTTTATATCTTCAGTGAATTGAAAGCAGAGATGTCAGCAATAATATATATAAATTTACTGACACTTTTTCTTGAGGCTTTATACTTTTGATCTGATTTAACCCATCTGTGAAAAATGTCTTAAATGTTTATAACTTCTTTTTTTTTGAGATTCCCCAAATTCTGGATATAGGAATGCAAATTATTTTCTTCTTCTATGCCATAAATGCAGTACTGTCATTTTCATATACTCCTATTGCATATTGTTACCTGTACCATCCTCCTGATAGTCTAAATCTAGAAAGTGTAAATTAGGAGATGTGTAGAGTGCTCTCTCACTCATATTTTTTTGAAAAATTACTTGTTTTTAAAAAGGTATGTATAAACTGCACAAAAGAAATGTAAACAGAGAAAATCTTTTCAAAACAAAGGAATGGTCTTTCCCTTTCAATTGCTATTAGCTGCTATTTCTTCATCACCTAACTTGGGTTTGGCATTGATACGAATGTCAGAAAAATTCAAGTGCCTGCTCCTCTGAGCTGACAATTCAGTAGTAAAGAACATTAGTTCTTCCTCCCAGTAACTGCATTTATATAAGGTAACATTTGGTTTTTTTCGTAGTCAGAGAATTTAGACAAATTGTTGAGATGGGGGCTAGAGAAGGGGAGAGTCAATAAGTGAGTGCTGAATATTAATTTATTCTTTTAGGGACTGAAATTAAATTGCTGATGAGGAGTAGGCATTAGAATCTCCAGTGTGTAGATCCTGGACCAACATTTTTGTTTCCTTTGCAGATGCAGAAAAGCAGAGGAGCAAGGTCCTCTCATAGCAGCAATGCAAATATTTTTGCCTCGGATTCAGCAGCAGATGATCCAGCTTCTGCCTGATAACTCCCATTACTCTGTACTGCTTCAGAAACAAATCTTAAAAATCTTCTATGCTTTTGTTCAGGTTGGCATCTGTGTAGAGGAAAACTGAAACTTTTGCTTTGCTGGGCACAACAACCCCTTTCAGTACACTTATGTGTGTGATTGAATAAGAATACCAGCTTGGATGGGCAAAGTCATAAAGAATAAAGAGCTTTTACAAAAATATGATCTTTATAGATTTTTCTACTTAAAAACTGGTCACGTGATCCCCCAGGTTAAATTTTTGATGAACCTAGGTACTGCTGCACATACTCCGTGTAAGCTTACTGGAGAAATGTTCCTATTTTTATAAAGTCACACATAACCTAATATAAACTTTATAGGTATCTAGACTGTGCTGGTTGGCGTCTGAAAGTGTCAGTAGTGCATATTGTAGTATAATTGTCAAATAGTGCACTTGAATAGGTCATTATCTTCTGAAGATCTGTCAGAAATTATTTATGGAGGCATATGCATTTTACAGAGATGAGTTTGGCTTTTACAGGGGTGAGTTTGGTGAGGAAGTACTTCTAGAGAATGAGAAACAAAACAAGATCCTGCAAAAGGGGCAGACTGAAAATTCTTACTGGGGCTTAAAAAGCTAAGATAGTTTGTTATTAGATGTGGGGAGAATTAAAAAATCCTGAAATCCTATTTCACTTTTCAATAACTTACCTGAATATTGTCACTTTGCTTTGGATTTTGTAGAGAAGTAAAATTTACTAACTAGATAGTAGCCAGGTAGTAATTAGGAGTACATTTCACTTACTAAAATGCTATTGATTTAGCCAAGCCCTGTAGTATAGCTACTGCCATGGTCCCTAAAAGTCAGCTGGGCTATTATAAAGAAGAGGAAAAAATTAAAAGAATTATTAAGTTCTCAGACCAAGAAACTTTCCTCAAATAGTGTCTGCTCCAAAATTCGTCTGTAAATTGTGCCAAGAAGGATGCAATTAGAGCAGTATCAATATCTAACCTAATTAGTTTTAATTTTGCTTAAAACCTCATCTTCCTCAGAATGTAACTAGTGTAGAAACATGTTCTAATTTTCTCAGATAAAATTAGTATTTCATGACTGTGGTTTTTTGCAGTATGTGTTGCCGCTGCAGTTGCTGAATAACCAGACTATGACTCAATGGATGGAGTTCTTCCGTACAATCATCGATAGAAATGTACCTCCGGTAAGTTTTAGTTTTGTAAAGACTTCTGATGCATGTGTGTTGGCATTTGAAGAACAGTCAGTGTGAAGGTTTTTTAGGTGTTCTTTTTTAAAGATGTCATCTATTTAAGATTCTTATCCTTGGAATAAGTAGCATTTATGACAGAAACATAGGAAGATCACGTAAGCTGTCAGAATTTAATTGTCTGATGTAATGACACCATATGAACTCCAATCTGGGATATGTTGGAAGTTTCCAAATATTTTAGCCTTTTTCTCTCAAAGAAGAACCAAAAGTTCATCACAAACCCATCATTTGTCTCTGTTCCTCTTTTACTTTCATCTGTCCTTACATTTCTCGAACAAAATAAAAATAGGAATTAATTCTTGTGTGTGTACAACATTAACTGCTGTTTCCTAAATTCCTTAGAAATGTATTTCACAACCTTAAATTGTTTTAATAACTTTTGCTTTAGTATATGGTTAGGGAGTATATCTTTGGAGGAGTTAGTATGGTGCTTTATTTTTAAGCTAGTTGCACACCACTGTTTAGTCAAGTATATCATAGAATCTTCATGGTTGGAAAGGACCTTTGAGATCAAGTCTGACCATACACACACAAAAACCCCCTTACAATCTCTGCCACTAGAGCATGCTCTGAAGTGCCAAATCTATACATTTCTTAAATACCTTTAGGGTTGGTGACTCAGCCACCTCCCTGGGCAGGCTGCTCCAGTTCCTGACCACTCTTTCAGTAAAGTAATTCTTCCTAAAAACTAATCTAAACCTCCCCTGTGCGAGTTTCCAGTTTTTAAATATGTATAATTTTGAAAATTAAAGTACAGGGGTTGTACAAGTGTTGCACATATGCAGTTATATTGACTAATTAAGATATTTGAAAGTTTCTTAACGTTATATAACTGCTAACAGAACCAAAGCTTTAGTCGATGCGAATTTGTGTTAGTTTACTCAGCGAGGAATGCTTAAAGCATCATTTCTCTCAACAATACACAGAGCTAATCTAAAATAAATTATTTATTTATAGGAGACTTTGCAAATTGATGAAGATGATAGGCCGGAGCTGGTGTGGTGGAAATGCAAGAAATGGGCATTGCATATTGTAACTCGTCTTTTTAAACGGTAACAAACTAACAAACTGATTAAAAACTGAATTTGGGTTACAAATTTGTAACATTACTTAAGGTACAACCAGACAAGGCAGTTTAGTTGATTAACAGCTCATGGTCACCAAAGAGGTATTCCTGCTGCTGTCCTCTGCCTCACGCTGGCACAGCAACTGAGCTCTTAGTGAAATGATTTGACTCTGTAAGATGGTAAGAAAGTAGCCCCACAGGAGAAGAACTTTTTTCCTTTTTTTTTTAAGGTTTTTTTTTAATTATTGTTACTACATCCAGCTACAAGTGCTTATATTTTCAAATATAAAGACAGGGAAAGTTTTGAAAAGAAATCCATAAACATGGAAGTTACAGAGCTTGTGACAAAAAGGCGGCTAGGTTTGCTTGTCTGTAATATTGTGCCTTATGAGAATCTAAGAAAAGGAAAGGGAAGTGGTGCATTATATGGGAAATAATGACTTAGAAGGAACCTGTGGAAAAGGATTCTTTTGGGGATGGGTGATTACTCAGGTTCCTTTAGAAAACTCTGTGTTTTCCTGACACATCAGACTTCTCACCATGTAAATACGTATGTCCTCTTCTTTTTAAAGGTATGGAAGTCCTGGAAATGTAACTAAAGAATACTTTCAATTCTCAGAGTTTTTTTTAAAAACCTATGCTGTGGGCATACAAGAGGTAAGTACAGTTCATTTGTTTCTGAGTTAGATCATTTTGGCTGAACAAATGTATTGTTTTCAACAGTGTGTTTGTATTGATGTTCATTCATTAAACAAAAATTAACAGTCAGACAGGTTTCCTTACAGTGATTAAGAAGTTCTTTAGAACTCGGTGCTGTACAACTGAGGTATAACAACACAAATTTTCAGCAATTCAAAAAAACCCAGCAGGAAAATTCTCAGAAAAGGCGAGTGCTGATAAAAGGGTGTTATCATCATATATGAACAATTCTAGATATAGCTGAGAGAAAAAAAACAATTAGTGCAGAGGCTTCATGTCACAGAAGGGTGTATTTTCAGCCTAGTCTTTAGTAAGTGCTTTGGCTGCAAACAATTTAGGCACAGTAATCCAGTGATATTGTTTTATTTCAGGAAGATAGAAGCAGATTAGAAGGTGTCTGGAGAACAGCAATAAAAGTTGATTTATACCTGGAAAGCGTTTTTATGAAAATATAGCATAAATCTAGTTTACAACAAAATTCTTTTTCTTGGGGAATTCTGATTATTTGTGATTAACATGGTGTTGTGGAGACAGTTCAGTTCTGATAAAGTCACGTAGAAGAGAGGTAGTTCCTGTCAGAGTTTTATGTGGTTTTGTGCCAGCTCAATTGTGGGCCTCAGAACATGGGCTTCCAGGCTTCCAGCATCTCCCCGGTTTGGTGGAACAGCCATAGCAATTGGGTACCTGAAAGCACTGAGAGTGCTGGCTCCCAAGCTCGGATATTTTTGGCAGAGCTGGTCCTGTTTCTTATTCATCCTGCCATATACTAGATGACTAGGAGTGGTAGTTCCCAGGCTTTTGGCTCAACCAAAGCTCTTGGGTGTTCAGGCTTTTGGGTTACCTATTCCAAACAGGTCCTAAGAAGCCAGGAGAATGCAGTACGCTCTCCTGCTCGTGATTCTGGGCTCTTGATTCCCTTTGGTCTGTAAACCTTGAAAAACACCTGGGAACAGAGTTTTCAAGTGACAAGTGTTTGGATAATATGTATTTCCAGATTATATGGCTCCTCAGCATGCTGTCAGATGAAATATCCCTGACATGGCATCTACAGGCCTCTTACGGTTTAAATTTCCAGTGTCTTTGATGGAGGGAGACAGGCTGCTGTTGTCAAATTTAAACTAGGTTTCAAAATACCAGGATTGTTTGCAAAACAAAGTTACTTTTCTCTATCCAGTTTGACAACAGACTAGTTTATCCATCAGCATATTAATTCAGTGTAAATATGTAAATGTTAAGAACTAAAGAGGGGAATGCTTGTGGTAAGGGTGTAAGCATTAAATGAAAAGAAAAGGGAAAAAGTCAAATATCTATGCTAAACTCCTTGCAATGTTTAGCTCCTGAGTGGGAAAATAGACTTCATGAGCTGTTGTCATCTGAAATACGTAAAGTTTGTCAGTTAAGAGATTAGGCTATGTAATAGAGGGAGCAGTTTAGCTTTCAAGACAAATGAACTGGACAATCTGCACAGTTCTTCCATTTCTGGCTTTTAAATGCTGATTTGTCATGTTTCCTTGCATAGTTAGTAAGAATTCCATTGTGAATATTACATTACTAAGTCTTCATTACTTATTAATCAGTTGTTAAGTGCTGACATCATGCTAGAGTCTATATGAGATATAGATAATTCTTGTCCAAGGAGCATATCGTATAAAAGACTGGAGATGAGACTTAGTACTCCTAAGGAAGGAGCTATGTTCAAAATAAAATTTATTATAGTGTTGTGAAGAATTATGAAGCAGAATAGTCCTCATGCAAATATATGACTCAAGATTTTGTTATGCATTGCCCATGGTTTTTATTGTTATTCAGGTTCAGTGGGCTTCTTTACACTTATTAACACTTAATAGTTCATCTGCCATTAGTGCAGATTAATGGCTTTATACTGTGGGTTCTTCTTGGTATAGCAAGTCTTTGTTTTAAGGAAACATTGTGTGATAGAGTTTGTGATAGCATGCTTGGTGATACTATCTGATGGTTACAACAGGTAACTGAAGTTAAGGGTTTTGCATCTCTTCTGATTCACAGATTTAGGCACTAACCTATTTTTCTTTTCTGGTTTAGAATTTCTATTCTTATCACTGTTCTTCCAAAGTAATTTGTCTTCTTTAGGGGCCTGTCCTTAAAAAATGAACACAGACGCCACTAACGGATTTAGAAGCCAACCAGTTTGAATCTCACTGTGCTTTTTCCTTATCTGTTCCTAATTTTGCTGAGCCCTATGTAAACTGTCAGCCTGTGAATATGGAAGTGTATCTTTAGTTTACAATCACAAGTAATCACACGGTGGGGCTAGTAGTAAAGGCAAACATGTACATAAACGCTTGCAGGATTAGCTCCCTAATGTTTAAGTGATTTCTGGTTTTTTGAATCAAAGGCATTACAGTGATTACTAGCACTAGAACCTCTGCTGTAAAACTAATTAATCTGTCTATGTACGTTCACTGAAGAGGTGTACCGCATGTTTGTGCATGAGACAGCATTTTCAGTCTTCATTTAAAAATACCAATTTTTTTATTTCTTTAGGTTCTGTTAAGAATCTTAGACCAATACAGGCAAAAAGACTATGTTGCACCACGTGTTCTTCAGCTAACGTTAAATTATCTGAACCAAGGGGTTATTCACTCTGTAACCTGGAAGCAAATGAAGCCACACATGAAGGTAGGTATATAAAACCCGGTCATAAACACTGTATGTCATCAGAATGATTAAAAAAAAAAAAAAGCAACAAAGAATCCTCAGCAGTTTTGCGGTTTCGAAGGAGGTTTTATGGGTCTTTCAGGTCTTTCATGCAGCAATGGATCTGGGCAGAAAACAGCATTTCTACAGAAACGTGGTTGGGGCTTTTTCAGTATTATTGCAGCTATTGTTCACTCAAAGATTTAGTCACATAAGTTCTTTATTTTTATTTTTGAAATCTGCCATAAAGTCATCATATTCTGGCTTTTATTAGTTGCTGGTGTTGAGAAGTGTTTATAGATTTGGAAATTGGTAATTGGTTGTTGTGCAAAGATGGTGGGCAAAGAGAACATGAACTATAAGGAACTGAACTTGGTTTTAAGGACATGTTTTATAAGTGAACTAAGAACAAGTGAAAAGTGATTTTCATGCTTCTATTTTCGCATATCATAAGTTCTCCTGTTGTAGTTAGTTAATCCTATGAGTGTTAAGAAGAAGGACTCTGAAATGCATTCTCATTTTAAGTGTTGCATTGGTGAGATCCTTCTGCAGAATGTAATGTTCTGCTGTTTATAGGCTACATTCTGAAGCGTATTTTGTACATGGAACTATATTAATATAAAGTTAGATTAAATAATTACTGCTGTCTGGGAATGTTGCAAAAGGAAAATATATATATTGTAAGTTTATTTCTGTTAGGCAAAATAAAAACGCTGGTTGAAAGAATTTTACTCTTCAGAAAAGTAGGTCTGGTAAATTAGTGCATAGTGGAGAGATTTGATTTTATGTGTACTTACGTGTGTTTGACTTCCCTGATATTAGAGTATAACAGAAGAAGTGATATTCCCTCTAATGTGCTACAAAGATGAGGATGAAGAGCTCTGGCAAGAGGATCCCTATGAATATATCCGCATGAAATTTGGTAAATCTTTGTGTTTAGCATTTATTTTCTGCTTTCATCTTAATTGTATGCTATAGTCTCAATTAACACTATGGCCACTGTAATGTCTCTGTCTTCACCAGTGTCCTGAACAATAGGAAGAAGAAAATCTGTTTCTTAAATCTCACCAATTTGTAGTTAAAAGAAGAAGGCAGATCAAGTGAGTTTTGGCCCTTTGGCTGGTAGCTTTAAACTAAATGATTCTCTTGATGTTTTTTTTTCTACTTCACATGTGCTCAATGCAACCCAAATAGACTGGCTTGCTCGCTTTTTAATGCCAGTTTCAGAGTCCTGAATTGCAGATGTGGCAGCTGTCTGCAAGTTCTTGCAGCTCTCACTTTGACCAGAAGAGGCCTGACTTGCTCTTTCCCTGTTGAAAATTGCTAATGTCGTCAGCATTTTTTTTCCGAATTATTACTGCTAAATTCTAAGATAATTAGATATATGTATTCTTTCAAAAGGCACTTTAAAAATACAGCAAATTTTGCTGGAAAACTACAGTAAGGAGGACACCACAGGGATGCGTAACGTTTCAGAATTTTTAATTAGTTGATTTGGGATTAGCACATATGAAAACAGAATTTAAATATTCATAGAATAATTAAAAAAACTTGGAGAGTTGTTACACAAAAAATGAATCACGACGTAGTGTTAATCACTGGCATACAAATACATTGCTGATTTTTGGTATGTGAATCCAGTTCTTTCTGTATAAGGAGTGAATCCTATTTTTATATGCAGCTGAGACAGTTAAGTACAGATTTAGATTGTATTGTTGAAGGTAAAAAAAGAAAACAAGCATGAAAGTACATTAAGTTGAAGTTTAGTGAGGCACATTTGGGTTTGGAACAAGAATTTCAGTAGTCTGGTAGTATTTATTAATCATGTTTTATCTTCAAGTTCTCAGGAGAAGTTAGTGTGTAATTTTAAACACATTTTAAGATTACCTTTTTAGATCTTTTAGATCAATTTGTGTAGGTATGTTTGGATTAGAACATGTTTGGCAGCAAAGATTTTTTTTTTTTTTTTCTCAGTACATAAATTATATTTTCAGTATGATTAAAGGGGGTTTACTTGTAATGAATGAAGCTAAAAAGCTTCGACTTTCAGCAGATTTAAAACTACCCCAGGTCCAAGTAGTTTTTACATACAAAAAGTTTCCCGTGAGGTTTTAATAAAATCAAACAAAAATTGTGTACATATGGTATACAGATGGTATTGGAATGCATTGTTGTTCTTCCTATAGTGGTTTTAATTAAAAAAAAAGCTAGGATTTTTCATCCCTTAAATACATGGTCTCAAAAGAATTAATGAATAAATAACACATTCCTAGTAAAGGGAATGATGAGTGGTCAGTAGATTTGGAAGGCATGAAGTAAATGCTTTCATAACCTATGTGACATAAGCTTGGGTCTGACTCTTTAACCACAATGTGAAGACAACTGCGTCTATAGTTTTGAAGTTACATCTTCATGCTGATTCCTGATTTTGTGATATCCCACAAACAAGATGGTTTATAAAAAATTTATTATTATGCCGTTCAGAAAAGGAAATATTTTTCTGCCTATTTTTTTTAATTTGATAGATGTATTTGAGGATTATGCATGCACTACAACAGCAGCACAGAATCTGCTTTATACTGCTGCGAAGAAGAGAAAAGAGGTATGGAAACAGTAGTCTTTAATGATTTGAAGTTTCCTTAATAATGTAATTTTCCCTTAAATTTGAAGATGCTACAGGAAGCTAGTCTTTTAAAATCTACTTGCTAATACATAATCAAACGCTTTCCTGGCTGTGCACTATGAATTTTGGGAGTATGAAATTATGTGTTTATATATAAACAAATAAATAAGGGGATTCCTCTTGCATTTTTAAAATTAACCTGCCGGATACGAACTGAGTTGTAATAGATGTACTTTTCACAAGTTTACAAACAGCCTCTGTCATGGCTGTTCTGAGCTTCCTGAACTGTGGCAGTAGGGGGAAAAGTGAACCTGATCCTTATTAATTTTCACTGATGGTATTTAAATCCTGTTGACAGCAATGAAATTAGCAGGAATGAAACCAATTTCATACAGCTGCTCTTTAAATGAGGACATAACTTTTCTGTAGATCTTTCTGTACTGTGCAAAAGCACCCGACCAAGCCCTAGAAAGCATGTCAGTTTGCTAGAACTATGAGCTTTTTTCTGGGTACCATTTTAACATCCGATAAATATGGAGCTCCATTTCCAGATGGATTTTCAGAGCAGAGCAGGTTTTTTTTAATGTCAAAACAGCTCTTGCCTGCTGACCTCCTCATTTTCATAAAATGTTCTGAGACTGTCAAAATGTCATAATATCTGAAAAGCACATAATGGGTGTGGAAAAGACATTAAACACTTGGTTTTGCCACGAAAACTGAGTCTAGTGAACTTTAGAAGTTATTGCCAAAATCATTAGATTAGTGTAAATTTATGAGGTTTTAGTCCAAGCTGTTCTTGAATATGTTCATACATATATGTACGCACACATATCTATTCATATATGTGTGAGACAAGCCAGAAGAGAACTTAAGGGAAAAAAATAAATGGGTGAGGTACTGTTTGAGACGCTTGCCTTTTGGTCACTTTTTTTGATTTGCCTCAAGACAACAAAAGTAGCTTATTTACTATTACTAATGTGAAATTGCAAGGAGATTAATTTAATTTTGGCAAGTTTGGCTGAAAAGTTGAAAAAGGAACCCTCTGTATTTTAACTATGGAAAGATGCTACATGTAATACCTCACAGTTGCTTTGGACAAGATACAATTTCTACTTAAAAATGTCATTGAATATTTTGACTTAAACAATGCTATTAAAATAATTTGACAAAAGGAGATTGTGTGTTTTCTGTCTTGCATAGGTATTACCAAAAACGATGGCATATTGCTACGAGATTCTGACAGAGCCAAACATTGATCCAAGGAGAAAAGATGGAGCTTTGCATGTTATAGGATCCCTAGCAGATATTTTACTGAAGGTAAGTGGTTAAAGAAGAGAAAAAGGTTTGTAATTCTTGGCCAGCCCTTACCCGTATTTATAAAGTCCGTAGAGAGATTGCACTGTGTGATAAGAATCTGAGAGTTTGTTTCTTTAAAAATAGTAACATTCTTTCCTGTTTTTTTATATTCCCATTTTATTTGCAGATTTTTCTTCTCAAGTTTCTCCAAAGCTCTGTTTGTTTGCTACAAAACAGTGTCTTGGTCCTCTCCTGCTTGCAAATAAAATGGAAGGGTGTTAAAAAAGCAAACATGCCATCAATAAACATTCCATCAATAACATTGCCTATGATTCTTTAGCAAACTCCCCAACAGTCTGTACTATTGTGGGCTTCTTCTAGTTCCAGAAAAATCTTTACTTAACATCTTGCAGGAATGTTTTGTCTGGCTTTCCAGCTCTCTTACCCTACAATGCCTGTGTGTAAGTCTTGTTTCATCAACCAGTTGGGAGTTTTGAAAATAACTGGAAAGAGCACAGAGTTTCTGTCCTTCCTCAATTCTTTATAGACAATATCTTCAGAATTCTGAGTATTTTTATGGAATTTGAATACATGTTTAATCCACACTGTTGCTCTGTAATGTAATCTTCATTACAGTTTCCCTTACGTTTTTGTAGACAGTGGAGTCCAAAGTATACCTGTTCTCCATATCAAAAGTAGCTGCCAAAAGATTATCATATTTAGCATGAGAATGGCAGCCTTGTGCTGGAGGCTTTCTTTTTAAAGGAATTTATTTTATTTTATGCAAGTTGTCTCTCTCTGTGCAGGATGCATCTTCATGTTACAAGATATTATCAATGTTCCTAACATTTATTTTTGACCAATGTACCAATCCCTAATCTGATCTGAAATCCTGAAACATCAGTAACTTTTGCAGAATTTTTGTAGATTAGGTTGCATTGTAAATGCCCTCCCTTGTGCTGGAGTATAGCGGTGAAAGGAGACGACGTTGTTCGTGTTGTGAGGGTCCTTTCGTATTGACTGTGGGCTTCTAAACCCATTTATCTGTGTCCTGTGGAAAAAAAAAAGGGATTTATGCTAGTATACTACTCCTATTTGAAATTTTTGGTCTTGAAACATGAGGCTATAGTGTACTTTATAAAAGAGTAATATTCCCCAAACACTGCAGACTCCTCTCAACTCTGAATTTGTTGTGTTTGGGGGTTTGATAGACTGAAAAATTCCGTGAACATTCTGCATAAAATACTCAATTTGTAAGTGCTTTCTGGCTGGTGAGCTGCCTGAGATAGAGTTTGTAAGGAGCTCGTAAGCACAATGACCCTTCCTTAGCCACCTGGCTGTCCACAGCGGCTCCGGTTTAATGCGTGCAAACCTCTGACCTGTGTGCACAAGGGAAAATTCTTTTCCCTTCTCTGTGTTTTTCTCTGCTCAGTTCTTCCTCTGCCTCCCTGAAGTTTTGGGAATCAGTGTGGGGAAAAGTGATATATGCATTGGTGAAGCAGAAGTGTGATCACCTAAAATACATTTTGCACTGAATGTCCTCTTTCGCCCTCTTCCTCTCTTAGCCACTGAATCATTCCTTTTGATGGTAACACAGTCACCAGCATATATCTTTTGTAGTATCCTGAGGCTATAGGTGCTAGGAAAGTCACAAGTCACCATGTTGATGGTCCTAACTTCCTGTGAACAACCTTGGGATTTGCCAAGGTTGGAATAATGAAGGATAATTTTCATCAAATATCCTTCTCCAGCCAAGGAAATTTCTGTCACAAAGGAATTGTCTTAGTCCATTAATAAACACAAAAAAAAGATGTGAGTTATTCTTATGGTGGGTAAAATAATTAGTTTTGATGCTTATAATAACAGTAGGTCATTTGAAACTCTGATCTCTTTCATACTAAGCTTATGTTTATCTTCAGCAATGTGTGTATTCCTTTGTGGGAAGAAAGGAGGTACTAGGTTATTTATTCTAATTAATTTTTAAGAAAAATCAGCTGGAATCAATTGCCTTAAAGAAAATGAAAATTCCAGTTTACAGTATTGTAATGAGTAATGTATAGTTGAATGTTATATGTACAGTTCTTTCCCTTATCTGGCATTGAACTTGCTATGCTTCTGAGGTTTGTTCAGTTCAAGGTGCTTATGAGGTTTGTTCAGTTCAAGGTAGAAGATCCAGATCTCTTTGTGAGAGAATAGCTTTATTACATAGACAAATCATTGCATTTCTCATGGTTGATAGTTGAAATGAGTTACTAGCTAGAATGAAGTATGTAAAATGAACGGTCCCCAAAATTAATTTTTGTTTACACCAACAGAAGAATGTCTTCAAGGATCAAATGGAGCTGACGTTACAGAATCATGTCTTTCCATTGTTCATGTCTAACCTGGGGTACCTCAGGGCTAGAGTAAGTTCACCAGTTTTATCAATTTCAATATTTGCCATGATTCTTTCCTTCAGAGGTTCACTTCATTCTGAACGTCAGTGAAAGAAATAAAGCAAATACATAGTAAAATTTCAAATAACCACCCTTTGCAGTAATTTTTCAGCATGCTGGCTGAAAAAATCATTTGTCAGTTACAATGAATTGATGGAAAGTCTGTGTCATATTATTGTTTACCTCTTTGATCAGACTAGAGAATTTGAGCAGTGGTCGTGGCCCTATTGTGACCAGTTTTCATTAGAGCTCAGTAACTAGAGCAGTTGGATGGCTGTGAAGAATAGGTAGGATTTCCACAGAGTAGTTAATGTCAGTTTAAGTGTAGCTTGAAGAAAATCCTGGACTGTCCATATCAGTCATAAACAAAGAGTTAATTTTCTTTAATTTCTGTTCTGATTTTCCCCCCCAGAAGGACCAAAACTATGAATGCCAATTATGTGCATACTGAATTTATTGGAATTTGGGAAAGGAAAATAAAGAACTGCTTAAGTGCAAAAAACTATGTTACATGTTACTGTATGAATACACATAATTATAAAATAAAGCAATACATGCGAACATAGAGATAGTTAGCATTGGTTTTGAATCAGTTAAAAAAATGCTAAAAAAATGCAATAGTCTCTAACTTGCTTTTCTTTTTGTCATGCAGTCCTGTTGGGTACTTCACTCTTTCAGTGCTTTGAAATTTCACAATGAGCTAAACTTGAGGAATGCAGTAGAGTTGGCAAAGAAGAGCTTGATTGATGATAAGGAAATGCCTGTCAAAGTAGAAGCAGCCATAGCTCTTCAGATGTTAATAAGCAACCAAGAGCAAGGTATGCTACAGTGATTCATCAGTTGTATACACTGCTTATTTGTTTTGGCAGACCAGGAGGTTGGTGCAGATTTATGTAAACAGTTCTACCATTTAGGGTTATACATTTCAAAACATCTCATCATGTTTAGAGAGTGTCACTTGCTCATCAGTTACTGTATACATCCCAGAATTCTGACTTCTAGTTTTTACCACAGGTCTCTGCACAAAAGAAGTTAGAATCCATGTATTTCCTTTAATAAAGTAAATAGCAGCTGTCTTTGTTTTTCTTTAGTGAAGTAAAATAGTGTGTATGTTTAAGAATGAATGCTTCCTATATATGAGGGTGCGTGTCCCCCAGAACAGTTGGGTTTTTGTTGTAGATGGCATTTCAGTGTTGAATGTGGTAAATGTACAATTTCTTTACTTTGTTAGTCTACTAGTGATGGGCTACAAAAGTGCCTTGGGTAGGGTTTTTTTGGTTGGTTTTTTGGTTGGGTTTCTTTTTTAGCAAATTAAACTTTAAAAAATTACTTTGTTCAAGAGTAGTCAGTTACGAGTAGTTTTGAGGTATGGTATAATTGTGTTTATGGATAACTGATTTCACCTAATTTCAATTTATTTTTTTTTTAGCCAAGGAATATGTGAAGCCTTATGTAAGGCCAGTTATGCAAGAGCTCTTGCACGTTGTTAGAGAGACGGAAAATGATGATCTTACTAATGTAATCCAGAAGATGATCTGTGAGTACAGTCAGGAAGTAGCTACCATCGCTGTTGACATGACTCAACACCTGGTAAGAGACAGTAGTAAAATAAGAGTCTAGTCAGAAGCACATGCCTAGTTCAGTAAACATTTAATGAACTTTGTTTGACATACACACCCTTTAAAGTAGCCTTTATAAAGGTCCACATATAGTATTCACAATATATTTTTTCTGTATGCAGCATCTTTAAAACCTATAGGTTTTTCAAAGATACTGAATTTTGTCACTGGTTTTAGTGAGCCAGGCTCTAACTATTTAACATTTCAAATGACTTGTCATAGCCAGACTTCTCAAGAAAAGAGGAGTTTTCAATTTCCTGTATTCCGCTTTCAAAAGTAAGGAGCATATTTTTTCAGTGCTGACAGCTCTTACAGATAAGGCATTGCTGCTGTTGCATTTAGCTGTCTTGGTTTTGCATTACAGATTAGAAATGTGAGTTTGCTCTTGAATGTCAAGTTGCTTGGTTTTTTTCATAGGCTGAAATATTTGGTAAAATAATTCAGAATGACGAACAAGATGAAGACCAAGACAAAGGAGCTATGGCCACGGACATCTTGCACACAATTGACACTATCCTGACAGTAGTGGAAGATCACAAGGAGGTGAGATTTTCTTATACGTCTTTTCTCCTGCTGTTTTCCCTTGTGCCGTTCATTCATGACGAGCACTTCTATGCGTGGTGCATTGCTTGAGCTGACATGACTACATTTGCTGTAGCAGGATGGTGAATTAGTACCAAGTGATATCTGACAAATTTGAATTTAAAGCCCAGTTTATGCTTTTGTGATTTCTTAATTGTTTATCTCAACTTTGAGGAGAATTTGTATCCTGAGGGTAAAATCCTTAGCCTTTATTCTGTTAAACACTTAGTTGGATAATTATATTATAGACTGTTAAAATAGATTTTAGGGAGAAAAAATTTGCATAAGGCTCATTTTTTACAACGGTTACTCATTGTTGTTTACCTACCAATTTCTTGGATAGTAATCCTAGGAACTGGTCTAGCAGTTCTGGTGCAATTTAAGTTTTCATTTCACATATTCAGAGAAGATAGAGGTTCTTTCTGCTGGTACCACCTGGGCTGACGGAGGCAGGAAGGAGTTAAGTGACTGACCAAAGAGGCAAAGTCAGTAACTTAAGCTCAGTTGGCATAAAAGTGCATTCTCCTAGATTGTTTTGCTTCCTTGATTTACAACGAGAAAGTTTCACTGTGCGTGAAGTTACGAAGCTTATAATTTAAAAAATACATTAATTAAAATACTAATTATTTTCTCGTAAGACCATTGTGTTCATTTGGATTTCATAACATTTTTCATTCCTTTAGAAGAACCCCTTGCATCTTTTGAAAGCTAAAATGAAATTCGGTAGCTAAACTGAGCATCATGAATGATAATCTGAAGTGGATCTTCAGGTTTTAGCCTAGGAAAACATTTAGAGTTGGGATATTTTTGTTATAAACTTAGCAGCTTGTGATTCTGTCATGTGAAGCATAAACAAATATTGTGCAGAGTGCTCTTCATCTCAGGATCCTTAATCATTTTAGAAGTGATATAAATGATATAAAATTATATATGAGGCTGAAAAAACTCTTTAGAAATTCCTTTAAAAAAAAAAATCTTAGAAATTCTCCTTTAAGTAAGGAGAGAGTTTAGGAGATGATTGTTTGAGTCAGGCGTCTGTATAAGTGGATCAGTCTGTGGTCACATACTTGATCTGTTCACCAGAACAAGCCCAGAAAGCCTGACATCCTGCAAGATTATGTCTGTAATGAATGACTTGCGGTAATAACATCAAATGTCTGTATTTACTAGTTTTAATTTGACTTACAATGTGGCTATATAGTTCTCCTTGTAATTTAGTTTAATTCGTAGTCTCTCTGTCCAACATGGCAAGGCTGAATCCTGACTTTAAAACAGTTGTATGCTCCCAATTTCTGCATGTGTTCCTCTTGCTGAGCCTGCTCAGGGAAGCTCTCCATAGACCTTAGGCAAAAGCATCTCTTCCTTTCTTGCTTTTAAAGCATTCTACTTCAAAGATTTTGGGCAGAGACTTTATCGCACACACTTTGAGTACAATGTTGCTTTATTTCCAGACAGGACAACAGATACAGTTTTTGGTAGGATGTGTAGAATAATCACAAAATAAGATGTTTTATAAAATAAAGAAAAATGCTGTAAGTGACAAGTTTTAAAGCAAAACTGTTTATTGAGAATTTGAGTATTTGCATCAGTAAGACCTTACTTCATAATACTGTGATCGTTAATGCAGCATTTAAAAATTGATAAAAGCCTTTTTGCTTTGATGAACTTCTCAAACTGAATTAGTCAAAAACATTGATTAAATTACTGTATTTCTGAGTTTTAAAATAAACTGCTTCATATTTTTATTTCAGATAACTCAACAGCTCGAGAGCATTTGTTTACAGATCATAGGCCTCGTTATGCAGAAACGCGTTATAGGTATGTTTTAGAGATAGTTTTTAGAAAAACATTATGTGTTTTTACATTAAAAAAAATTCTTAAATTAATGCAAACAACACTGTCTTCCTGGACAGAAATGCATCATCTTTTTTTGTGTGCTGCTTTAAAGAAAAAAAGACGTTAGTTTTCAGTTATGATTTGTTTTTCCTGATGTCTTGTACATTAGTCAGGCTGCTTATTGTGTTTTGAAGGTCAGACTCAAAAGCCTGAGATGCAATTCTGATTATAGTTCTAGCTAGCTGTGTTAAAGGACATTAGTATTTTATGGACATGGTCTGCAATTAAATTACTGCTTTATCAGTAACCTGCAGTAAACAGCTACACAGTTTTGTGATAAGACCTTCAAATAAAAACAAAGGTTAGGAAAATAAAAATATTTTGCAGTAAATTGTTTAAACACAGTGTCTTTGATGTGCTGGTAATATATTTTTCTAGTGTGTATTTATAATGAAAAACTGTGCATGTTGTTGTAACTATAGCCAACATAAGGGCATTCTAAAAGAGTTTTCCAATTTGTATTATTTTACTACATAGTGATTTTGTTACTAGTTGTCTTCTAGTTGTTTCGTTACTAGCTGTCTCCTAGTTGTCATAAAACTCGGGGCTTGGTTTCAAATTTCAAGGTATTTGCAAGCTAAATTTATTTTTTAAAGCATCCTACGTCAAGTTGTTTCTGCTTTCCAGAGTTTTACGAAGACATTCTCTCCTTGGCCTACAGCTTGACATGCCAGATGATCTCACCTCAAATGTGGCAGCTTTTAGGTGTTGTATATGAGTTTTTCCCGCAGGTTTGGTATGGGTGCTTTGCAGGTATGATCACTTCTATTCTGTTGATGTTTCCACTGTTTGGGAATTCATCAATAAAACCCGCCTCAATGAGGGTCGCTTGCATTTAGTGTCTGGGTTTAAAATGATCATGTATTTGAGTCATGCCCTGGCCATCTGTTTAGTGTGGGAGTGTAACAGGAGCATATTTAAGTAGGAGAAGCATGTTCAAATCTGTCGGTGTGATCAGTTCTTGTAGGAGGTCCTGAACTCAAAGCTGAAATATACCAAGTTAATGTGAAATTACAAATGAATGAATTAAAATGTAGTCCTGTTCTGTTTACTCTTCTGATAATGCAACCTGCATGATGCACTTTATGAAGAATTCTGCTAGAATAGAGTTTTGCAGAGTTTGAGTTGCCAACCATATCCAAGAATCTGAGCTAATGCATTCCATTATAGGACTGCAGCCTCACTCATTAGCACTTGCATGGATTGGTTTGTAATTTTTTTCTCTTTTTCTCTCCCTCTTCTGCAGAAATGATGCCTCTCTTGCATAATTATGTGACCATTGACACTGATACTTTACTGTCTAACCCAAAGCATTTAGAAATCATTTATGCTATGTGTAAAGAGGTAAGTCTTATTACTGTTAATGCCTATCACTGTTGCTTAACAATCACATTGGCAGAGTGACCTGAACATGCCAGGTGGTGACCAGTGATTCCAGAAGGAAATGAAATTTGGTCTCGGCTCAGTTCCGAGTACACATAGCACCTTCACAGTTTTTAAGTAAGTGACATGCTTTTTAAAAAATTACATGCACAAATTTGTGTGGGAGAAAGTTGCTGTTCCTCTTGACTTTCTTCTATAAACAGGCTATTTTGGTAAGTAGAGGAATTAATGAAGCCTAATTTCCTTGGGCTGTGTATCTTGTGATCGGATTCTGTAGTTGTCAGCTAAGGTGCGAACTCATTTGAAGTTCTTCCTACATTTATGTTTCTCTTTTATGCTGATTCTCTCATGTATAATAAAGTATGAGATCACACTGCATCCTTTCTCTGATTTTGGGCATTATAGAGTGGCATCTAGCTACCTGCTTATTTTTAGCAAAGTTAGAGAGATTGAACATGCTTGAGAATTCTGATTCTTTGTTAGGTTTGATTGACACTGACCATAGGGTTGAAACATACCGAGAAGAAGCAGTCGGTTTCACATGTATGCACATATACATAGAGTGATTGCATACATCTTGTTTTTAATCAGAAACTAGCCTAGAGATAGGACTTCACTTTGCCAGGCTGTTAATCTGCCAGTGTCTATTAGAACTGAAGTCACAAAACAGAAACAGCACATGGAAAACATTGATGATTCTTACAAGTAACATTTCCTTTAAAAAAGGGAAAGCAACGACATTTAAAGAATACTAACACTGATAAAGAACTGTAGCAATTTCTTCTAAATTTTTAAATTCATATTTAGCCTCTTATCCTGGTTTATATCCTGTAGAGATGATTTTTTAATGTGTCTTATTTCCTTACAAATTCATATCTATGAATTGTATATACCACATTTTTTGATGTATGCATATACAGGAGCACTTGCTTTCAAAGTTGTCAGTGATTAATACTAATAAACTAAATTGTCGTTCTGGTTGTTAGGTATTAACAGGAGATTTACGAGAAGATGCAGAGTGCCATGCAGCCAAACTCCTAGAAGTAATTGTTCTTCAATGCAAAGGACGGGGTATTGACCAGGTGATATATATTGAACAGTTTTTCTCTTCTACTGGCTTCCAACGATACGCGTATGATTCCTGAGAGAAGTGGCTGGAATTAGAGAGTTTGAGGGAAATGTAAAAAGTAGAAATGGAGAGAAATACAGAAAGAAGTAAATGGGCACAGGAGAGTTTGTAAGGTTGGGTATGTACTGGGGTTTTTTGTTTTTTTGTTTTGGTGTTTTTTTGAGATGAGAGGTTTGTGGGCATGACCAGAAAATTAATATAGACTGAATGGTAAGGATATAGTATGATGTGCAGAATTGTCTTTTTTTTTTTTTTTTGCTTTCTCCTAATAAGATTTCCCTTTTGATGCAAAATGCACACTCTTAAAACTATTGCAGCTGAGAAGTTAACTATACCTATTCAACTACTGAAATTGTTTCTCCAAGCAATATGAACGTGGTCCTCTCTAATATTTTAAATTATTACTCAAGTACATTTGGAAATGAAGACTTTCTAGGATGACTGGATTGTGATTGCTGGGAAAAACATAATCACAATTTTCCAAAGGTTCTTAGAACACACTTTTAGATAGTACTCCTTTTCCTGTTAAGGGCTAAATTCTGGTCTCATGTTTTACCTAACAGTCCAGCCTAAATTACTTTTACATATTGTGTTTGATGTTGCCACCGTGCAATCCATGGACTTCAGTGATAAATTTCCAGTTAATTTCACTGAAAGCAATACAGCTTCACTAATGTAAAGCTGAAGTAAGTGAACATAAAAAGGTTCCGCGAAAGATTTTATTTTTAAAAGAAATCTGGAAGGGATTAAAGTGAATTGTATGTGTTTGCATTGAAGTGAGTATGTGGTGGAAGGATTAACTGAGCTGCCCAACTCTGTGAATTGAAACGGTCGCACACTGAACTGAAACTCATAAACTGAAACATTCATAATGCTTCCCAAATTGTTATAAAGCATAAACCTGCACACTGAAATGTATGTAGTGTTTATTTTGTTGTGTAGAAATTTGTGGGTACTTGCTTTTATCTGAATAAACTCACTCATTTAAAACTTTTATAAGAAATTTAACACCACTTTAGTTTTATTAGGAAAAACTTCTTGCAGGTTTAGGTAATTTCATTTTTTATGGCTGTTAGTTTTGAAAATGTTGGATATCTTTATCCAAAGATGAGAATGTCTTTGAGTTCTTTTCTAAACCTTTTATACACGCAAGAACAAATTCCACCAAATTGCCCTAAATATTCTTCTTCATGCTGAGAATAACACTTTCAATTTTCAGTTCAGAGAATAGCTGTTTTGGGGAAGATTTATAAGAATGTAATCAGAGGCTTAAAAGGCTTTTGGAAATGAAGTGAATAGAATGCACTCCTAGGTTATACCTGGACTTTGGTTAACTCTGGAGATCAATTCTGATAGAAGTATTTTAAACTTTTGTGTAATCTGTCAACATGTATAATGCCTGGGTTTTTTTGTTTACTGTTTTGGTTTTTTTGTCTTCTCCTTTGTGTGCCCAGTGTATTCCACTCTTTGTGGAGGCTGTTCTGGAGCGGTTAACTAGAGGAGTTAAAACAAGCGAGCTTCGTACCATGTGTCTTCAGGTTGCCATAGCTGCACTCTACTACAATCCTGACCTGCTTCTGCACACTTTAGAGAATATGAGATTTCCACACAATCCTGCGCCCGTCACGGCACAGTTCATAAATCAGTGGATGAATGACACGGACTGTTTTCTTGGGCAAGTATTGTGGTTTTTATCTTTTAAAAGTCCGTGGTTTTGACTTCTGTTTGTATCTCTAGTCAGGTTGATGAAAGAGTTCTCATTCCTTGGTTAGCCTAAATAACAGTAATCTACACCAGGTCTAATTGCTATGATGCCAGTAAAGGTGATCTGTGTCTATGTAGCTTTTCTGAGTCTGTTGAGCTACATGCTGAATTTTCTGTGTAAATACATATCATATTTCAGAATTCTTTTAAGTTCCTTAATCACAAACTATGTGCTTCTCCAAGAGAGATGGTCCAACATGTCTTGAGGCTAATGTTCAGAGCTGACTATCAGCATTTCAGCGAATTCTTAACTGTATTTTTTTCTGAAACAGAGTGTATACATATTTTCTGTTCTGTTTTTTACGGTATTTTTAACTGTTCCATTTAATGTGGAAAAAAAATATTCTGTCCAATAATTCCCACACTTTGATTTTAATCCCTGCAAGTTCATGATCAAGTTTGCATATTTATCAGTATGCCACTGATGTACTGGCTGTTTAGCATATTTCTAAACTTCCTTAAACTTCTTTAAACTTTATTCTGACCTCCCTTGCACATGTGTGTACACTGCAGTAGCGTGCACTTGGGCAGGAGATGAACGCTTGTAAAATAAATGAAGGTGGACAAAGCCTGTCATCACATAGCTAAGCAGGCCCTTGATGCTGGGCAGATGTTAAGTCCCGTGCTCAGCAGTTAGTGCTTGCCCCTCAGCTGAAGATGTGGTGTCTGACTGTGAGATTCAAATCCACTTACGGGCAAAACAGACAGTCGGATGTAGTTAACAGCTGCTTCTCACCTTCCTGCTATGAGTTTGGTCTTGTCATTGGAGGCTGACATCTGATGGCAGGTGTACGGGTAGGTTTGGAAGACCGTTTTACTGTGCATAGTTAATGCCAACATATGACGTGTCAGCGTGTCAGGAGTCATGCCGTGAATGAACATGGGCCAAGACAGGCAGCTTCTGACCCATAGATGCATACCTTATTTTAGGTTGTTATTCTTTTCCTACGCGTTTTTTAAGGATCTGGTCTTGTCTTTCCAATTCTAAACAAGTCTCTGGGTGCCTTCTTTTAAGATGGTTTCTCCACTCCCCAGTCATCCAAATAGCTTTCTTCCACACCAATTCTTATTTGTGTTAATCTGTCTTGAACAGAACTGTAGGCCATCTTGGTACAGCCGTGTTATTGCCTCAGTGTCCATCTGGAATTTAGACCTGTGGGGTGCATTATAGCACCGCATTACCTTTTTCTTATCTGTAATAAAATACTGACTCCTAGTCAGTCAGTGACCAACAGGCACGTGCAGGTTTTGCTCTCAGCATACTTTGCAGTATTTTTAGAACACATACCAAACGTACACGGCAAAGATTGTTTTCCTCCCTCCTCTGACCTAAGCAAAATTTAGTGGGATGAGGATGAAAGTGCAGTAGAATTACAGCATAGACTACTTTATTTCAGGTCTGCACGTTAATTCTGTCTGTTCTACTAGAATGAAAAGCACTTGGAGATAGAAGAGAAATTGCCTGCTTTGCTGTATACAGGCTTTGCGCAGATTCCCCATTTGTGTCTGTATTTCAAGGTATTACCATAGCAGTCTCTCCTTAAAGAAAAAAAATCAGAAAGTACTAAATTAAATGGATAAAAAGTGTGGGGGAAAAAAATCTCTTATTCTTTGTAACAAAAATGGACAGTTCATATTAGCACAAGCATTCTGACTTCTTCTACCTGCTGTGTATATGAAATTTCTGTAGTACATCCTGTATCTTAACATAAATACATATCTTATCAATTAGAGGGGTTACTTGAGTTGATGACAAAGGCAGCATGAATGACCCAATGTCCCTCATTTCTTTTGGCGTCACAGTGACTGAAAAAGAGCACCTTTAAGCCTACCTCTCCCACACCTTGTGGGAATATTAGTGTTAATTACTAAATTATTTTTATATCTACCAACTTTAGAAAAAAGCAGGACATTTTAGGACATTTCCATGTACTGATTTTCTTTATGGCTGAAGCAAAGTTCTTGAGATTCAGCTCTTTGTGCTGTCATTTTTTCTTCTGCATATCAAATGCTGAATGCATACAGAGACAGTATGAAAGAAGATATTCCCTATAGGTGGTAAGCTTGTCATTCCTTTTTTAAAAGAAATAAAAAATGGAAGAGATTTATAGCTTTAAACAGTTCATCCTGGAGCATTCAGTGAGAAACTACTTAGATCCAGAGGGAAAAAGTGCTGCAGATCTGACTAGGCTCCGACCTCAAGTACTCCCGTGAGCTACAGCTTAACTTTCAGTTCTTTTGTGCTGCTTTTCAAAAAGCATCGGCTACTGTTCAACTAAATTCTTCTTCAGAGCTGAGACAAAAGTTCACAAAGACTGTGAAAATGAAACATGGAGATTATGATGCTGGATTCTGCTCACACTCTGCATTTGAACAACAACAGGAGATTCAAACGTATCTCTTTGATCTGCTGCTACCAGCAGTGAAATAAATATCTGTAATATTGCTTATATCTAAACACCACTTTTCCTTATGTGCTATCTCCTCAGTATGCAGCTTCTGGGTGTAGGGGTTTTGCTGTAGTACTGCTTGTCAGGCACTGTGATGTGATGCAAGGGACTGCCTTTCCCTCAGGACAGCACTGCTTCTAGAAGACCATTTGTTTTCATAAGGGTCATCATCTGAACAGCAGCCAGATATTCAGAGGCATTACTGAACAGGAAAAGACAGAAATGCAAACAAAATCTAGCTTTCTTGAAACCCTTCCTTGGGTCTGCCCTGCAGACTTCATCAGTGAAGACAGCAGTGGGCACTCTGGTTTGAACAGTCGTTTTTCTCGCCAGCCATCGTTCACTGCTGCGTTGGTTTACAGGTAGATTGTTTTCCATCAAGAGGCAGTTTGGGCTTAAATTCAAATCAGTTGGAAGAGTCAGCTCACAGATCCTAGAGAAATTAGAGAAGATCAAAGTAGAACCACCTCCAGGTGTGAAGGACCAGGTGAATCTTACTTCCATGTCTTTGTCAGACATGCAGGAAACCTGTCACTTGGTGTTAACAGTGACTTCAAGATGCATTCTCCCCATAAATCTCACAACCCTCTGTCCTCCTTCTGCTCCTGTGAAGTCCTAGTATCCATAGATCCTGCTCTGCCAGCAGTGTGTGCGGCTGTGTGTGTCTGCATACTCTCAGGCTGGAGTCAACCGTGTTTGCCAAAGGAATGCAGTATTTCTTGAGCAGCAGTTGTGAACAGATGAGATGGAATCCATGGGAATAATACATCTTCAGAGGGAAAAGCAGTTATGGTAAGATAAGTAACTGCTCTTCTGTGTTATTAAAAACACGGAAACTATTTAAAACTGATTAGAAATTTGGAATGTTAAAAATGACCCAGGCAAGGAGAGCTCAGAACTCAGTGTGAGACTGTGCATAAATCCAGTATGTCATTGTGGATATTGCATATCTGTGCACATGTTCCTATAATGCCCATGTACCACAGTATATGGTATTTATTTATTTCTAAATGTTTTCTACAATAACTTCAAATTGAATAAGAGCAAGAGACTGAAAAACCGTTTGTAGAAGCATTCGTTCCTTACTGCTTTCCACCTTTTCCCTGGCAGCCCGAAATTTGACTGAGACTTCTGCATGACTTATGCTTACTCTCATACTGAAATGTCTTCTGTGGAAATTAGGGTGAAAGGAAAATCTAACTTGCTTCAAAAAAAACCCTGAGTGATTATTTATTTTTTTTTTTAGAAGCTGGGGGGATTTATTTGATAGGAGTTTAAATAGTTAGAAATTCTAGTTTTGTCAGAATTGTATATAAAATCCCAGTCTTGTATAGGAAAATGGGGTCAGTTCCAACTTTGCAGCTAGAAGGAAATGGCTAATTATTTGCAGTTTGTCCAGGAACTGGACTGATGGAATAGAAAGCAACTTGATCCTCACATAAAGGAGCACAGCAACCCAGTAAAGGAAAGGCTTTGTGATTTCCCTTTGAAATCCTTTCAGCTCAGTTTAAAATACAGAAGATTCTTAGATCTTTTTGTCCTGTTTTGGAAGGAAGTGTATTAGCAAGAAAAGGTCCTGAAAAAGAAAAGACCACACACAGCTTGTTAAAAATAGACTTGCCTGGGAGTTATGCACTGCACTGCTGTGTGTTGTATGTTTAGCACTCCAGGCTTGATATACCATTGAGGAGCAAGCAGAGTCCATGATTGTTAGGGAGGACCATTCTGTGCTGCTGAGCAAATAAGTATGGATCTCCAAGGACAAAGCATAAAGGAGAGTTTTATCCAGGCTCCCTCACGCAGACAGAAGGGTGCTGAAGTAACGAGCCTTTTGAACCCAAAGGAATAGTCCTCAAACCATTATTTGCTATTACAAAAATATGTAGATGACATAGAATTCTGCTTTGCTCATTCAGTCCTGTGCATACTTGATACATCTGGGGTGTAAGAGAATGCTGAACTTCAGGCAAGGCGGGTGCTTGCCCTGCTGTTTGTCTCTGCTGGCAGGTGGAAGAAACAAGTCTCCTAGCTGAGGTTCATTAAAGATGGCTTGGTGCCTGGATTTCTGCTGTCCTGCTGGGTCTTCTAATAACATGCATATTCTGAAGACATGTGTTCGTTCTTACAGCTTCTCTTTTTAGAAGCTTGAAAATGGAGCATGACAAATATGCTGCATTTTTGGCCATTTGGGCTGCTTCCTAATGATGACTCCCTTTAAAGAGCAATGCTGGATTCTTGCACTTTTGCTTGCTGTCCAGAAAGATAGTTTAGTATGAAGCTAAGCCACTAATTACTAGAGATTTTTTTTACTTCTTACTGTGTTGCATTTTGCAATTGGCATTGTGTAACGGTATCTTTTTCAAATGTATTATGAAAGGTAGTGCCAAGTGTCATTAACTACTCTGGTGCATGTACACTGAAATGGTTTCATTATACATTTGGGACTTGAAGAAATTTCATGGCTTTCCAGTGTCAAGATGCGGGAGAGAAGTCTTGTGCATAGATTGCAGAGCTTTGGTCAAACTTGGATTAAGGTGCTGGCAGGGAGAGGAGGTAGAGGAAGTTCTTCCCTTTTGTACTTGCAGTAAGGACAACTCTCCCAGAAAAGCTACGCTTCATTCATAGGTAGCATCATCTTTAGCTTGGATTTTGGTCTTCGCAGTGTTGGCATGAGAGCAAATGGTGATGAGCTTGTTTTCAACATAGATAAACTGGCAGGAGTAAGGGGTTTAATTTTTTTTTTCTATTTTTTTGTGAAAGTGTACCCTGTTCCCCTCGCTCAGTTTCTTTGATTGGTTTATATGCCCTCTTTTGTGCCCCGTAAAGTATCGCAGTGAGCAATGATGGAAGGATGTTCTTTGCCTACTTGCATTCTGGTACATTTTTCAACATGTGTAATGGAGCAGCCAAACCCAACATGACAAAGCGTGTCATTTGATATGCTAGTTGACTTTATTTTTCTTGGAAGGTCTTCTGTGATCATAATGTTACACATGGTCATATATAATTTATTTTTGTTGTCAACTACTCTGAGAATGGAATCACTTCACTAAGCCCTAACAAGATGAACAACATGGGAGGTGTAATGAAATCCTTTCAGATCCCCAGCCTTGTTTAAGCATATGTAAAGTTCAGAAAGCTCCAATACATGCTCACTTGTATTACTTAAAGAATATCATAGTTTAGTAGCATGTTGTATGGCATCTTTGGTAATGAAATTGTAAGCACTTTTAAAATTGTATTTCTGCAGAAATTTTTGAAGTGATGGATTGAGCTGCTGGCTGTTCCCCGTAAGCTTTATTGCAGTCTGTGGTACACATCTCATTGGTTTCGTCTCTCTCCGTTTTTATCCTCTTCATTTCAAAATAAAACTGATTCAGTAATGGAAGTATCTACTGAGAGTCTGGGGGATGGCCATTTTCTTCCAGCTCTGGAGGTTTGCTTGGTTTCTGTAGGTCTTGCTGAGACTTTTTGCTGGAACTACTTGTCCTGCTGAAGGCATGCACAGAAACTGTCAGTATCAAATTGAATAGTTCAAACAAAACAAGCTCCTCTTAAGCCCTTAATAACAAAAGACCATAATATTAGAAAAGAGTTGAAAACTACTGGTGTTTCTAGTAAAGGAGAACCAAAGTGTAACTGCAGAGGCAGTTAGAGGATTTTTGCCTGTCTTGTTTGCAAATAACTTCTATTTCTGGAAGTGAAAATCAATTCTTATTTTTAAGAGCATAGACTCCTAGCTAGTTTCCTGGCTATGATGACATTAAAATCTTTCTGCTACTAATTTCATTATTTTCTTTTCCTTGAATTATGTTTTACTGGAGATCTACTCATTTGCAAGTTCCCTGTTTGAGTGTACTGCCAGTTATTTCCCTGCTTTCCTGGAGTTAGCACTGTGTCTCAAGTTAGTGTCGGAAATTGGGTGTATAATACAACCATTCTGATGGACTCTTAATATACATGTTTAAATACAGCTTGCCCTGTGGTACTCCATAAATGCGCCCTGCAATTCAGTGTGCTCCTGCTTATCATTACTCTTCACTAATAGTCTTTTTGCTGATTTCAATCCCTGCAACAGTACTGCTATCAAAGCCAAGGCAAATTAATTTTCCATCCTATTTAATGATGATAATCTGTATCAAATGCTTTATTAAAGACATGATATTCTACATAATTATTAAACAGTATTTATTTAGCATTGCAAACTTTGCATTTGGTAATCAGAAACAGTTGTTAAAGGAATTTGACCTGTGCTTGAAAAGTATTTAATTGTTATTGGACAAGTACTTTCCAGAGGGGAACTTGCATTCAGAACAAAGGAAATAATATGTTTAGGAGCTTCGAACACAGGCTTTGGACATAGTCTCTGTGACATTGTCTTCTGCCACGTCAAGTGCCAGGACACTATATATCCTTGCAGTGAAGATCTGTTTTTTGTCTAACAAGTGTGTGTTGTTTCAGACGCCATGACAGAAAGATGTGTATAATAGGACTGAGCATCCTAATGGAATTACAGAACCGACCGCCTACAGTGGATGCTGTGGCCGCCCAGATTGTCCCTTCAATCCTTCTCCTCTTCCTGGGCTTAAAACAAGTTCGCACCTCACGAGAACTCACAGAACCAGAGGATCATGCTAAACATGAAAAACACGTTGCAGAAGATAATGGTAAAGTTTCTCCTCTTTTCACATTGTGGATTTTGTCTGGATTTAATTTAAAGTGGGTAAGAAATTGCGGTTCGTTCTTAAGACTCATTAATCTGCTGGAAATAGCGCAGCTTACTGGGTGCTTGAAAGATTATTTTAGGAATTGATATTTCCTCCCAAAATATAATCAAAACGTTTCAATGTATAACAGCTAACACTCTGTGAAAGGGTAGTATTGGTTTAAGAGTAACAATAAAACTTGCAAGTCCACTCTTCTGGGTTGGAATGTGCTTTGTCTTCTCACATAGGCAGCAGGAGGTTGCCAGGACTGCACTGGTAATATTTTTGATTCCTGGAAAGAAGCTCTTCCTAGTACTCAACTGTTTGAAAGACTTGTTTGCTTGAACTTTGAAGGAAATCCTAGCAAGTCTTCTTTGCCCAAATGGAAAGTGATTTGCGAAGTGGAGTTTGAAACAGCTGAGGTTCCTGGAGCAGACAGACCTCTTACTGCTGTGTCTGCCAGAAGAGAAAAAACATCAAAGAATACCTTGTGGAGGGAATTGTGAGGAGTGAATTTTACACCGCAGTGCAGGCACTGAAGTGTGGCTGTATTTGACTTGGAACAGGAGAGAGAGAGTTTGAGGTCTGAAAATTAGATTGGATGTAAGCAGATTATGTAATCCACTCAAATTTCACACATGATTGTTCTGTAATGGAATTACAGAATTCTTCTCAATGCATAGGGTTACAGTATGGAAACAGCACGGTAGTTTTCAAATCTCTTTCCTTTGATTCAGTCCCTGCTTGTTGGAGTTATAGTCATGTTTATTCTTTCTAAACCATTAATGCAGGAAGAGCTGAAGGTTTGAAATTGGAGGGGGATTTTTTTAATCTTGATTGTAAATTGGAAATATTTTTCCTTAAGTAAGAAATAGCAGTGTTTAGAATTGCATGTTGGAGTTACGTTTAATTCAAGATATAATAGTTGTTTCACAAGCGGAATAGAAGGTAAAGCTAAGCGAAAGATGCTATTTTAAGTTTACTCAAATAAAGGAGCACTCTGAAGAAGGACAGGCAGGCATTTGGTCTATATCTGCTTTTCTCTTTGTTTTGTGTCAATTTGGGAAGTCTATGCAAGTCTCTATTTGTTTGTAATCTGAAAAGCACAGTGATGGAGCACTTTGTCAAAGACACATTTCCTCAAAATTTTTGAATCTTATAATTGCACAATGACTGCATAAATGAGGGAAGAAAAAAGGCAGCAGTTTCACGTTCCCCAGGTGTGCTTAGAAACAAAAGTTTAACTGATCTTGAATGTAGGAAACGTTTTAACAGCCTCATTTTTCCAATTCTTCTAAGATTTTGGGGGAAGGATATTAACAGAGAGTGCTCTTTCCAGCCAAAGCGTAGATTTATTAATTGTTCTTCATTCCTAAGTCATTGTTTTCTTAGACATTTTAAACCTTGTTTTACAAAACACATCAATGCTTTTGCAGAAGAGATACCGAGTGATGAGGAGGAGACAAATGAATTGAGCCTGGCAGTGCAAGAGAAACATAATGGAGGAGGAGGTGATGGTGGTGGAGGTGGTGAGGAAGAAGATGAAGACGATGATGATGATGACTGGGATGAAGAAGCATTGGAAGAGACTGCCCTTGAAGGGTTCAGCACACCTATTGACCTTGAAAATGGTGTTGATGAATACCAGTTTTTTACACAAGCACTTTTAGGTATGTATTTGCTACTTGGCAGAATGATATGATGAAATTATTTGGAGAGGTTTATGATCATCACCGGGACAAGCCCTTTTCTTTGTTACAAGTAGTAATTTAGATTATTGAAACTGGAAAATGTTATCTTTCTCTCTAATGTTAATCCTAAGATTTTTTAGGTTACAAGTACTGCAAAAAACAAGCGGTAGCAAATAGAGCCAGAGATTAATTTTCTTCATGTTCTCTTTCAGAACTTTTAAATCACAGCCTAGATTAGTGGGACTCAGTCACTAGAGGGACTTCTATATATAGAAATATAATTCCTTTCCTAGATGTTAAAATCATGATGGAGAAATTATTTTCTCCCTTTCCTGTTTGACTAATAGTGTTGCTTTTAGTTTTGGTATGAGTTTTAAATTAGAAGATTCACTTTATCATTGTCCATGAATAATGGCCACATGGTTAACTTTCTGTTTCAGAAAACAGAGGAGGTAATTAAGTTCCCCGAGATGAATTGCCTCTATCACAGTGGGGATTCTGTGCTAAGAAGACTAACAGGAACACTGAACCTGTTTTGCGGTGCAAATTCTGTTTTAAAACCAACCAGGGATTCCGTGTGTTTCATTTTGTTCTTCTGAAGTTAAGTTGCAATGTAACCTGATAACACTTTTCATCCATTCCTGTTCTGGCAGCGGTGCAGAGCCGAGATGCAGCCTGGTACCATTCGCTGACAGCACTGTTGAGCGAGGATCAGAAGAAGCAGCTGCAGGAAATTCACACGTTAGCAGAACACCGGCGAAATGCTGCAGGTGAGTCACTTCTCTGGGGCCATTTTATCTGTTGCAGGGATGTTGGAACTGCATCTGATCTGTAACAGCAGAGAGAATAAATCTCTGTGCTAATTAACATTTCCTGAGAAGCGCCAATAAGATATTGCACTTACATTATCCCTTGCCTGGAATTGTGTGTTATTCAGAGAGATTACTGTTGCTTCTAATTAATTGCCTTCTCTCTGACATGTGCTGCTGTTTGCAGAGTGTGAACTAGTTTTGCGCAATCTGACATTTGGAATGAAGAGCAAATTAAGGCACTATTTATCTGTCAGCCAGGCATTTGATGAAGATTGCTATAGATTATTATGTGTTTAACAGTTTCATAACTTTTTAGCTGCTAACGTTGCTTTCACAGTCAGTGTAAGGTTTTAGATGTTTAGAAAGGTGGCATCATGGAAAATAAATTCGGATTTAATCAAGAGCATGCGGAATAGTGAAACAGATGGATTCTGCAGAGGATTAATTTCTCGGCTCTGTTGTAGAGGTGTGTGCGTTTATGCATTTAGAGAAAATCTGGGTGCAATTTATTACCCTCACTGCATTTAGGGAATGAAATTTTGACTCAACCAAGAATTTTTTCTGCAACTTTGCATTCTTAGCTGAACTCTACTGTCTCTGGCGAAAACAGAGACAATATAGACTTTTTCATGTGCTTTCCCCTCTTTGCATTCTAGGGACTTAAGACAATAGACCAAGAAAGTGGCTACACATTTGACAACAAAGGACTGATCACAGCCTTTAACTTTGCTGGAAGTACTCCTGGTGGCAACTGAAGGATCAACTGCAAAGGTCATTGGGAAGGGTCTCATCATTACATTTTCTTGACATCATCATGACTTGTGAGAGATAGGGGAGAATAATTTAATGCTGCTGAAAGTTTTCTGGAAAGTAGCAGTGTGCTTCCCCCACCAGAATGCTCTTTCTAACCAGCTACTGTAATGTACAAATTCTTGTGGTGTTTTTATAATTTGATGGACTGAAAGGAAACAGTTGTCCTTGAGGAACCTGAATGACTGGGAGGGGCCAGGCTGCATCTGATTGAGTTGCACTTCTCAGGTTTTTGCTGTGCAGAATTGATAGATTCATATGGATAACAGTGCCTTCTGTTGTACATGGATTGCCTGAACAAATGGATTTTGGAGTGCATTATAATTTTTTAAGTGTAAGGACATTTCTTGATACACTGTAAGTCTTGGTTCCATGTTCTCCTGTCACCTGCTTTTTACTACTTGGTTTAATTGTTTATTGGTTGCATACACATTAATGGATTCTAAATATTATCTCATCTTCCCTATTTGGTGCAGACCAAACCTGTAGAGGGAGGTGTCTATTGGAGTTGCCAAGCATACACTGGTTACATCAAAGAGTCTTAATAAAATTGCAGATTTTCCCTTGATGCACTAGTCTTAAACTATTTCTCGTAGCTATGAAATCAACTCACTTGAGTTATTATGGAACACATGGCAGGTGGCTACCCTAAATCTACATTGATCTTACCTCCTGCCTGGACAAGTGGTGTGGCCCTTGCATGTAGATGTTCTACATGAAAACTTTTTATTTCTAGTATTTTTGATGAATATTGGATTTTACTTGGGGTTTTTTAAACCTCTTTTCAGTTTTTATTCATTCATTACCATTCCAGTGGTAGTACTGAATAATGTGGTACAAAATATTTACAATATTTTATCTTGATAGAAGAAAAAGAGCTCCAAACTTACTTCTTTTTACTCTTACACTTCTGTGATTGAATTTCTGGTCTGCATTCCATTTGGCTGTTCTTGTCCCATGCTGAAATTTCATTATGTGCCAGATTTTTTTCTAAATTTTGAAGCGTGGTTTCTCGTAAGTTAAAACACATATAACAAAGTGTGTATATGTTCATTTAGTGAGAAACTGGTAGCAGTACTGATTTGAATAGGTCCACCTCCTTTAGATCTATTGAAATCGCAGTGGTGTAGCCAAAATAAGCAGGGGTGCTTTAGTATGTGAAGTTTGGATTGGAGATAAAATGTTTAGATCAGATTTTGTCTCTATGTGTTAGTTTCTTTCTGACTTAAAAATATTTACTAAGCAATTTCAAGCACATATTGATAATGTATTTCTTTAGAGCAGTGCCCCAACTGAAAAGTCAAAGCCCTTCCGCATACCCCATCAAATTTTCAATAACTATAGCAAATTACAGATTGCTGGCTCTGAACTGTGTTAACGCTTGAATTTTTTTTATATGTCAGAGTAATTATAATTCAGTCAGATAAATCTGAAGGGCTTTACACCCTGGCTTCTGGAAAAGGCCAGAGTGTCTCTGCCCATACTTTGCCCCATCCCCTGGAATTTTCTCAGCCTGGCAGCTGTGGGGCAGAAGGTTCCCCACTGCATTTCTTTTTCCTGCACCTCTGTGTCAGATTCTCTCTGGTGCTGTTCTCTATTGCTGCTGCTTTTTATATTTTTCCACACATAGCAGCTGCAGTGTAAAGTTGGCCTGGTTTGTGTAGATTTTTTGCTGCTGCTACTCACTTAATAGCAAGAGTGAAAATGTCTCACTTCTAGATCTGTCGTACATACAGAAAACTGAGAGAGTTCCAGGGTCTGTATTTCCAAAAGGGAACAATATATTAAGCTGTACTGGACAGGCTTTTTAAGCTTAAGCAGCAGAGTGCCAGGACATCCTTTATTTTGAATGTCAGGCCATGAAAATTATAGGTCACTTTTGCTAATTTAGGCCTGGGGGTGTATTGACTGAGATGGTAGGAAGGCATTGCTTCCAGTTTGTTGATTAATTTCTCAGAAACCATAGAAGTTTTTAAATTCTTCATGAATTTAATACATGTTTTTTGCGAGTTAAGGATGACAGCTTCTCTCTTACCTGACAAAGTTAAGTATTAGGCAGGTAAACCATTTAAGCCCTTTATTATTTTATTTAAAAAAATGAGATAGTCCAGTTGGATTTCTTTCAAAGTCCATTTACCCTCTCTACACTGGCATGCCGAGTAGGAGAGGGATTTGTTTTCCTTCTGCTAATGAGGTCGCTTGCACAGTCACAAACTAATATTTAGGAGTTAATGCATTCAAGGAAAAATCTGCGTTTGCATAGCACCATTGTTTGACTCAGCTGAACTATGGCTGCTCCCGAGTTCTGCTTCTTGTATACTTCTAAAATCAACTGCCAAGAAAATTTCATCCAGATGTTTCTTACAAGGGGTTTAATCAGCAGCGTGGAGTCGGGAATCTTTGTTGTCTATTTTGCAGTGGGGGTCAGAGATGTCTGAGGGGATGGCATGTAAAAAGGTTAAATGCCCTTACCTTCCCTGGAGATTCATGAGCAAATGTTTCTACTGGCAAAAGCAAATGTTAATTATTTTATTCCCTTTTTTGAAAAGGGATTTCATCCAAAAAGATTTATTGGGCTCTAGCCTCCACTTTAACATATGGTTCTCTTTTAACATGATAAATATCCGTTTGTACATGATCATAAATAGTTAATGGATTTTAGGGATTTCTTTCTGAGATGTGTCCAGCTTTGTACTGCATTAAAGGGAGAGTAACACAAATGTGCATTACTGTCTCATTTTGAAGCCAAGGTAATCACGGAATATCAGATACCAGCATCGGCCAACCAAGCATGATGTATTTGCTGTTGGAATTACAGCGAATCATGAATGTATTGTAAAATAAAACAAGAGGCTGATAACCGGTGACCTGTGTTGCCCCATGCCCATGTTCCCAAAGTGTGAAGGTGACTCGTATGGGCACCAGGGGGGTTTTACATAGGAAATTAGCATTGTGTAGGTTATAATCATAGCAAATGTTAACTTACCTGATAAGCTGCTGTTTCAGATAAAATGAACTGATCTTGGGTATTGAATTGCATATGCTGTTTTGTCACTCTTAAAAGGAAAATAAGAATCATCAGATGTTTTGGCTGCTTCTTTTTGCGCTCTCTCTGTCAAAGTTGAAGTACTTGGTTTGCTTTCGTAACTAAGCAAAATCTTTAATCAAAATGGCCAGCTTTGGAAAGGGTGCAGAATATCAAGCTAAAGAAAAAGCTAAAAAACCCCAAAAAACCTATGTGTGCACAGTCTGATTGAAACAAATGTGCTTTAGGAGTGTAAGTTGAAATATGTGAAGAATGTTACACAAAATGATGCTGTGAGATTCTTTGCTTTAAGGGGAAAGGCTGCCTGCTGTGCGTCAGGGAGACATGAAATGAACTGCTTTAGGACATGCCCTTGCCTCTGAAGTCCAGGCAGTTCGTGACTCTGGATTCCATCATACATTGTAGAAGAGAGAAGGTGGGACAGTAGAGGATTTAAAAATTTTTTTTTTTTTACCATAAAGCAAGAGTCTGCCTTGAGACTTTTGTGAGCCAATGGAATGTAGGCAACGTGAATGATTAGCTGTCTTTTGTTTCCAGAATACTTCCAGAAGCCTTTTTTCTTCCCTCCATTCCTTCCTTTCCCTTTGCCAACCACTATGTTACCAGATATTTCAGGGGATATTCAAAATATTTGAAAAGGTAAAGCTTAAACATTTTTTTTTAATCCTCTTGTTCTTGAAGCAATGCAATCTATCCATTGCATTTGTATCTGTAGAACAGTTTCTTGTTTGACGTATGCAGACAATACAGAGCTACAAAAAGCCCTTGCTTGTGTCTGCAGTTTGAGAGGAGTCTTTCTGTGATTTGCTTCTTAATATGGGTACTTTGAAATCCCCACACCTTGTACTGAAATTTGCTCAAAGGATAGGCAAAAATGCACTACGTAATGGATTTCCCAGTCCCAGTTTTGAGATATGCTCCTGTCAATCTTTGGATAATGTTTGGCAGTCTGGTGGTCAGTTCCTCAAGGATCTCCACCTCTGACTGAGGGCATTCTTCAGGTCCAAGACGCTCTGCATCTTTGCAAGTGGACAGAGAATCGTGTTTCCCTTGTTACAGCAAAGAATATTATAGCAAGTATGGCTAAGAACTTCTTGTCGTGAGTCCTCGTCTCTTGAATGTCAAATCTTACCCCAAATGGATGTGGTACAGTAGAAGTGGATGTTCCCAGTGTACCAGACACTATTCCAGGTACTAGAAAGCCTTAGCATAAAGCTGTATCATAAATGGGATGTATGAGCAGGCCAAGATGCTTGCTTTTGACACCTCTTCCACTGCTGTTTCTTTTGTACAACAAGCCAAACAAAACCAGCATAAAATGAAAGAGAACTAAATCAGTGGTTGTGCACTAGACAGGTAGAAACTTCCCTGGCCTATGGATCTAATTGTAATATTCATTGCAAATACAATCAGATACTTTTAAAATAGAATATGCAGCATCTGTATGGATGTCAGTAACTGGAATCTGGCAGTGTTAATGAGAGGTAAAGACTAAATGTGATTTTTCTCTGTCAGGAACAGATGCATCCCTTTAAAAAGTCTAGGAACCTCTTGTCCTGGCTGGATCACCAACGGGAGACACTCGGTGGGATTACAGCCTTTCTTAAAGATAGTCAGCTTACCTTCTTCCATAGGGCTGCTTAAAGTGCTGCATAGCTAGGGAGCCGACTGACCAACCACTCCCCGACTAATGACTTTTGGGGAAGAGCAGTTCAAAGAGAATATGCAGGCACTTATAACTGTGATGATATAGGAATTGGGAAAGCATCCATTTAAATTTAGGTCATATGTTTGATATGATCTCAGATCTGCGGTGATCCAGATTTTGCCTGGATCTCTTAAAGGAGTGTCCAAGAACTTTGTCCCATGCCTTTCTCCAGGAAGAGATCATGCTTGACTTTTCAGGCAGACCCAAATTTGGTGCAATGCTTTGAACTCAGGTTCAGAAAGCAATTTGGTTACAAGCTGGTGGTTACCCGTATTGGAAAAATGAGGTGAAAGTGGTATATTACTGCTAGGATTCTCTTCATAGTCCGTATAGAGGTTCAGCATTTTAAGTGCTTGGTTAAGTGGGTGATGGGGTAGGATGTGAACTTTCAGATGCATTGATTTCCCCAATGTTAATGCCACAGTGTCAGCTCCAGGATTCACCCGAGATGAGCAGAGAGTGTTGGTCAGGGGCTGCCTGCTGGGCCATCCAGGATTATGTTAGATGAAGTAAAATGCAAAAACTGAAAAATGACTTGGTACTTGAAGCTGTTGCGCAACAAAAATGAGTGTTTTCTTGAAATGAGATTTTAACATTATGTCCAGGTATGTTTTAATTTTCAGGTTTCTTGCCCTTACACAAAATAAGAAATTACTGCATGACATGACTGTTTACCATTGAGGGTGTTTATCCAACAATTGTTCCTCATTTTTAGATATTTTCAACATGTTTGTTAGCAAAGTTGCACATATCCCTCTTTCACTACTTTCTTTGTACGCACAGAAATGAACATAACAAATGAAAGAAGAACAGTGCTTTGAAAAGAGAAGACTCTGCATAAGGAGGTTACTTTTAGAAAACAGAAGAACTATGGCCTCTGAAGAAAATATGAAACAATAAATATTTACACAAAAGTGCATGAGGTAAAGAAATGAGTATAACGCAATATAAGTGAGACTCCATTCTTTGATCACAGCTGTAATTGCCCAACAATATGTGAAAATAGCTTTTGATGGGATGTGCTGTTGGTAGTATGCTTATCATAAATCACCTCTGATTTTTTTTGGCGCAAAAAGAGACTAAAGAGGCCATGCAGATTTCTTTTGATACTAAAAGTCAAGGTATGAACCCATGAGCCAATGCCTGCAGTGACAAGAGGGAAACTACTATGTGCTATGATAGCAGATGGAATTGCAGGATCATCACCTTTGTAAGAAGCCTAAAATACTAAACTCTGTGTTGGCTTTGAGGGCAAGAATTGACAAATGGAAAACATGCATCGATAACAAGAATAACCTCTTCCTAGCTTTAAGAATTCTGTACAGTGTTCTCTTAAGCTGTGCTGAATTTGCTTTAAAAATAGTAATAAATCTTATTGCTTAGGTCGAATGTTACATCTGTTGTGCATTTACATGGGAGGAATAATATTTCTTAAAAAAATGTAACATGCCACCTACCAAGGAGCCCAGTCTCATTTTATAGCCTCTCTTCATACAGCCATAAAACTTATTTGCAAGAACACCCCAGAATTAATTTTAAACAAATGTGTGTGTTACCCAGAGTTAATATGCGCATTTGCGTAGCAGCGTGGGTTTGTTAATCTCAGACTTGTGAAGGCAACTGTTCACATGCATGCTTTGCCTGCGAAAGAACATAGCTGATGTTTGATGTAGATAAGATCCTTAAGCATCATCCAAATGCAATTCTCAAAATATCAAAATAGTGAAGACAGTCATCTTGCAGTCCTGAGAGAGGGGATTGCACCAGATCTTGGGCCAGTCTTCTGTGCATGGAGTTCATACGGAAGATAGTTTTGCCAAGCCTCTACAGGATGAGAGATTAATCCTGCTGAAACCGCAAGCCTGGTGTTTGTATCAGTGGATCAACTTCAACTTGTATTAGCTGATCAGCATCCCTGATGGTGAGTTGCTGAAGTAGCCTGTTTGCCAAATTGCACTAATTGATAATGCTTGTCCTTTTCTGTTCGGGCCACTTCTGTGAATCCTCCACAGTGTCTCCAAGACCAGTGGTTAGCGGCACATTTTTATAACTGGAGAGGCTGAGTTAGTGTAGTTTGCCCAAAACCATAGCAGTGTGTTGAAGCTGGCATGAGAAATTAAAATTCTGGCTCTGTAGAAGTGCCTGGGAGTTTTGCCATTGGCTCTAATGGACGCAGGATTTCACCCAAGAAATCTGCTAGGCCCTAGTGTTTGGATCACTGATAATACCTTCCAGAGAAGCTCTGCCAGAACATGCTTAATTTATGAAATTGCTTAGTAACAGTGAGTTCCTCTGTTGAGCTGCAATTTTAATCTGTCTAGCAGTGACGTTGTTTAATTGTATCTAGTGTGGGTTGCTTGGTAGGACAAGGTCTCCTGTAGAAAAAAGGTTCTCAGATAGGTGTTGATTGTCATCCCGATTGCTAATTCCTCTTGAGACTTTGAAGTGAACCTGATGAGGTGGGAGCAGAACTCCAGGTGATTCGTGGTATCATCTGTTCCATGTATTGGGGTGTTAGGAAGCTTATAGCCTCTCTGCAGGTATTAACAAACACGCTGGGTCGGTTGTGAAGTTGGAGGTTGTGATTGCCACTTTCAGCGGGCTCTGAAGAGTGTATTTTTTACCGAAGTAAATACACGGCTCTTGCGCCGCCTCCTGCCTTCTGACAAAGCGTTGATCTTTTAGCTGGAATCACATTCTTCAGCTGAATTCTAACTCCGGATCTCTTAAAATGATAATTTCTTTTGGTTGGTCCCTAGCAATGGTGAAAGATGATCAGTGTTTGCTTTCTCTTGCTATCAGGTATGAGAAATTAATAATTTAAATAATTTAATTACCTGGCTGATCAGATCACTGGGTCTTCAACCAGTCCCATACAGTTTCCTACTGAATTTATGGTTTTTCTGGCAAAGCTCGAGCTACGTGGATTTGTGTGCACATCAGGAAAACTCTCCCTAGTCATATAAATGAGATTCAGAGTAAAATATATAGAGAGAGAGAGAGCCTGGAAAGGTCATATCAGTATATGATAATTGACATTTTCTTTTTTGTTAAAGATATTGGTCTTCTGTCCCTCAGTGCCTTGTAGAGCAGAGTATGCAACTGCCACAAGTAAGGCTGTCTTAAGTCTCCCTGCTCTATGAAATACAAAGAACCTGTACTGTCCTTTTTAGCACAACGTACCTTGCCTTGCACCTGCCTGTCTTGCACTTTGCACAGGAACCTGTCAATAATGGACCGAAACGGCTGCACCTTTGTGCGAGGATTTGACCGCAGTTTGTGAGGCTGACACTTGGACCTCAGGAGCAGTTGTGGCTGTGCTCTGGAAGAGTCTGTGTGGAGAAAGCTTATGCTGCGCCATGTTTTCCTCCTGCCATAAGTATCTTTCTGGAGGATGCAGGAGGTTAAACAAAACCGCGACAAGAGTAATGGGAGAACACCACAATGTGTTTGAACACGCACTGAACAGAAGCAGCTATCGCTGTCCATTTCTATACAGAGCCCACTCAGAAATGTGTCGGCATGATGTGTGATTACACAGATAGATGGAGACTAGTTCCTCAGTACAACAAGGATCCTAGTTGTTGAATTCTGAGAAACAGGAATCAGCTCAGTTAGGGTGAACAGCATGATAGCTCAATTTCTCTATTTAGATTATTGTTTTGAAGAAAGACTGACAGGATCTGTCTGCATCACTGTGGGGGGAGAAACCCCAGCCGGGCCAAAAGAGAGGCCCTGCGAAAGAAGTCCCCTGAGCACTGATTCCAGTGGAAGAGCAAGCATGGAAATTTCTCCAAGGAAGAGTTACTTCTCCTGATGTTCAGTTACAGAATATTTATTCCATTGTATTGTTAATCAGAAGGTTTACTGATCTCATGAAGGTAGGACTGAGGTACGAAGGTTGCTAATACTTTCCCACTGTGCTCCCCTGATCTGTAAGTACGGCTGATTTCAGAACCCAGGGCTGTCTGAGCCAGGAGGCTGGAGGATGCAGAGGAGTCTCCTGGCTGCCAAAGGTCGTGCTGTCAAAGAAGGGAAAATCCTGCACGGCCTCAGGCTGCCTCAGTTCTTGTGGTTGCTTCTTCCTAACGGTTGCGAAGGCGCATTTGATTGTTGAATGGGATTTCCTATTACTCAGCGATTGATATTCTTCTAATAAAATACACATACTGAAAAACCGCTGCCACTGCTTGGCTGAAGTCGCAGCTGTCTGTGGCTGCGAATCATGCCTGGCTGCCTGTCACACAAGGGCGGGGGGGAGCGCTTGTGTTCATCTCCTGTCTGCTCTGGTTAGGCTTTGTCACCCTCTGGCTTTGCTGTCCGTTCTATAGCTTTAGGATGCAATGATCTTCCAGGGCGCCAGGATCTCGCCTTAGATCTTCGGCTTCTGCTTTTTGTAAACAAAGCAATGTTCCCACTTCATCGTAATTCTGGATTCCTCTGTCTTCCGCTCGCATGTGCACCTCCTGGGGGTTTGTGGCTGTGGTCTGCTGAATTAGGAAGAACGGTGGAGTGATTCCAGATAGATATTCCCACAAAGCGTGGATTATTAATCATGATATTCTCTTACTATTCTGTTTCTTTCTTTAGATGCAGTATTGTGTGAAATATATTTTTGAGCAAATTTTTGTCACCGTTTCAGGGCCCAATTACTGAATCAAATCCTGATTGAATGGAATTCTGTAACTGTACAGCAGATTGAGGAAGGTACAGAAGACATGAGGGAAACAAATCCAAGGTTAACTGCGACAAGAAAATGAGAGTATTACTGTGTTTATAAACTGTAAATACTCAGTTTATAGCTTCATATTCTTGCTGTTCCTGATTTTAGAGGGGAAAAGAAGATTTAATTTACTTTTCATTTGGGTATGGAGTTGTAGTTGACTTTTAACTCCAGATTTTTCTTTATGACAGTACTGCTGCAGGAAAAAAAAAGCACCGGCTACTTAATGTCAAAGGACGTGTGCTAGTTTATTTTGTTACGATCTTTGTGGTTTTAATCCAAGGTCACTTGCATTATGGGACGCAAGTCCAAGATTTATTCTGCTGCAGGAGATTGCTTAACAGGACACTAACAATTAATAATCTAATGAATTTCCAAAGTCATATTAAAGCTCTGGGAAGCATTTCATCCTTTGCTGGATGGCTTCTGTTTCACAATATAATTTTGTAGGGTAACATTTTGTTAGTGTTGTTTGTAATATCCCCTTTTTGGTTGCAGAAAAATAAGGGGCGGGGGGGAATCACCAGCTGTGGATATGACCTTTAAAGACACACAGGTGAGCACTAGTATATGTAGTGCTAATGGAGAGATCAGGAAAAGAATAAGCACACCACCTGATTTTAAGCACCTAATTGGGGTTAGGAGGCATATCTGGTAAGGTTTTTGTAAGAGAGTGGAGGGAATGCCAGAGTTGTGCTTCTAAGCCATCGGATGCTCTAAATCGCTGTCTGGCAAAGTCTATTTTCTTCTCTTCTTATAAAGCAAGCTCAGGGAAATGAACTATCCGGGTTGGGTGGATAATTCTGCTAATGTGAGTACACCCCTGGTGGGTTTATATGGAGGGGAAAGAGAAACACTTGGGAGGGTTATAATCTACAGTGATTAGAGAAGAAAAGTCTCCACTTCTTGTTTGCTGATTGTATGCAAGTATATAGTCAGTTTTGCTGATGCTTGTATGTAAGAGAGGTTCTGAAACATGAGTAATTTGATGCGTATGCTTTGCCTTGCTACAGTAAATTATAGCCTTTCCTTGCACAGGAGCTGAGCTGCAGCTTTTATTCTGTTTTACAGTGTGTTATGTTGCCTTAATTGCACCACCTATTGTGATGGGTTTGGTGCTTTTGATTTTTGTCCCTTCCTGTGGATGCTCTAACCCAAGCAAACAATACTACGGCATTTGGGAAACTTGTCAGGCTGCATTCAGGTCAGCAGTTCATCAGTGAGGGCTATGAAAGGTAATCTATGAACGTCAGAGTTGTAGGACCTTGAAGAAAGGTAATCAGCAGGAAAGCTTGGACATCTGCTGAACAGAGGCACCTGAAGCTGGGTAAGGTTCTCGTTAACAGTTATTGAATGTGGTGAGCCCCTGGGCAGGTGGTGCCCAGATCCTGGACTTTCTGTTAACCATTTGCTGATCCTTTAGAATTGGGGGAAAATCCTAAAGGGCAATGTACAGACCCATAAAGAAGGGAAATCCATGGAGGGAGTGTGTTACAGAGCTGTGTTTTCTATGAATTTTTCTTACTATCCCTGCTTACAGCCACAGAGTAGTCCACGTTAGATGAGAGCCTGGGAGGTTTCCAGTCAACCTGCTGCCCAAAGCAGGGTCAGCTTGGAGATCAGACAAGATTGCTCAGGATTTTATCCAGTCCTGCTGCTCCTTCTGTAGGATGGGCAGGGGGAATTCAGGGTTAGCAGAGGCAGAATAGCTTGGCTGGGCTGTGTGGGCAGAGAGGATTAGGAGGGCAGGTGTCTGCCTTGTTCGAAATGTGGTAATGGCAATAGTCTTGAATGAAGTGGCTCCGCTTCAGACACTCAGGGGATAATTAGACTTTGCATTTGAAAGGAAATGAGCAGAAAAAGCAATAAGCATTAGGCATGAGTCCCACTGCCGTGCAGTTTCTAACCCTGGAAACTACATCTTGCTTGAGGTAGCGTTAGCTTCAATTGGCAGGGTATGTCACTTCCTCAGAGCAGTCCAAAAGCTGAAGCGTGAACTACAGAGTTATGTGTTATCATGAACTACAGAGTTGGGGGCGGAGGGGAGGAGGTATAAAAGGAGAACCTACATGAGAAATCAGTGTCTGCTTGGATTGCAAAGTGTCAGCAGGTGTCTGGTAGGTTCTGTTTGCTGAGGGAGGCAGGTGGCTCATTATTCACATGAGAAGAAGGAGCATCTTGCTGACAAAGGTTCTAAGCATGAGAGAACCAGATGAATGGAGGGATCTCTGGAGGTTTCGAGGAGATGAGTTGTGACCCCCATGTTCTCAACCTTTTCCAAGATGACAAAGCATATTGGTGAAGGAGAAAAGGCTTAGACAGGGAAATACTGGCTTTTGAAAATTGACAAAGGTACCTGCAGTGATTTACTTTGTGTTACTGCAGGGAAAAGTAGAGGTACCTTCCTGACCCTGAAACTATTTACTCAGCCCTACTATAGAGACAGGCAGCCACCACAACTGTGCCTTCAAGTCTCAAGCTTTGCCATCAAATTTTAGCTTCTTCGCAATGATCCGTCAATGCGAGGTGCAGATTTATTGTCTCTTTACGGACGTACCGGCAAGCCAGATAGGAATCACCAGGCTGTGGGCAGGTCTGGGTAAAAACCTGGCAGCGAGGAAGGGGGGGCACAAGTCTGGGGAGAAGACACAGAGCTATGGATACAGTTACAGAGCCCATCTGCCTGGCGGGGAGGGCGGGCGGCGGGGCCGGGTGGGCGCCGGGACACGCGTGGGCAGGTTGGGGAGCGCCCCTGCCTCTGTCCGCGGTGCTGAGGAGCCGCTGTCCGTGGTGCTGGGCGCTGAATCCATCTGAAACTGCGGAGGGGGGGTTCTGGCTCCCCTCCTGCTTCTGCTCGGGCAGGGTCCTTCGGCCGGGCAGCAGCCATGGGTTTTCTACAGCCTCCCTGCTTGCTCTGAAAGAAGGTGGCTGCTCTGTAACCTTTCTCTGTCTACAATCTCTCTGCATCATTTCTCAAGTAGAATGCCTTCCTGGCCCATGGGAACCCAGAGATTTTCACTGAATATCTCCAACCAGGGCTACCTTTCCTATTTCCTTGCAGAAAGCTGCCATTACTGAAATAACTATTCCCTAAGCTGAGCACAGCAGAGAGTCCTCAGGAAGATCATTCTTCTGAAAATGACTGTGCTGCACCAAAGCAGGGGGCAAACCTGCTCATACTATCCCAGCACATTAACTGACAGAGTTGCAAAACCTGAATCTTTAAAATCCTGACTGAACTGATATAGCTGAGCTTCTGTGTGCTCTTGATTACAATACTTGATTGCCTAGAACTGCTTACAGTAGCTAAAAATATCTGATATATTCAAACTATCGACGACACATCCAGCATATAATACTGGATGCCACCCACTGGCTTGAAACATTTTTCCGTCATTTGCCTGACTTGCTACAGGAACCAGAAGGCAGGGAGAGAGACAGTCAGGGGTGACATTGAAAGACAGAGGCTTCCATATTGCTTATCTCACTTGTTGGATCAGTTTGTGGTTTGGAGTTTTGTAGTACTAAAAGCTCTTTGCAAAGTGTGATCATTTAAATTGATGCAATCTCTCCGATGGTGTTGGAGAGCTACTTCAAATCTAGCATTTCCTAGGAAAGCTGATAGCCAAGGACATTTCTATAGGTTTTATTATGTACGTGTGACACTGGTTTGGTCTACAGCAACCTTTGGGTCCATGAGAAGATCGTATTGGATTCAGCTGTACCATTCTACGGGTGACTAACATTTAAAGATGTAACATCATTAGAATAAAGATAGATTCATTTTTCACTTTGTTGAGGTGTTCGTGGGTTCCTTCTGAGAGAGTAGGTACACCTGTCGGGCTCAAGGAAGAAGAAATCTCAATACCCAACGTCACCTTGATTCCCTAGACCAACTGAGCATTGAGGGAAGGAGGATTTGAGAGAAGATCCTAGATCTCTATACACATGATTTCTGATGCTGTAAGCTCTGCCAAGCCTCCCTTTTGGCAGTGTTCTGAAAAGCTCTTGTTAGCATTCTAGGACACATTTTCTTCCTGTTCCTACTTTTGTCTTGCATCTGGCCCTGTTTTTATTTGTTTCAGGGAATCACAGAATGCCTTTATTCAGAGTGACAAATTTTGGTTTTAAGAGTCACAAAGTTGCTTTGCAGCTCTTGATGTACGAGAGCTTTACATTTGTATGTGTTGTTCCCTTCGCTTGCAGGAGGGATAAGTTCTATCTACAATAATATTGCTTTTAGTGTGTTGGCTTGTCCTCAGGATCATTGTTAGCATGGGATATTTTTACGTTATATATTAGAATTCATATGATTCTAGAAGTGTCTGCTTCATTCCTCCCATGTCTTCAAATAGCACAAAGGAGACTACTCATCTGTGCCAAGCAGGAACTCATTTCTGCAATTGATGTACCATCACCCAGTCTTTGCCTGCAGGACTGTATCTTCTGCATAAGAAGAGTCAGCTGTAGAGGGAACGCTCCAAGAGTGGAGTCCAACCATTTATAAACCTTCGTCAACAAACCACAAAGAGTGTTTCCCATTACATGGCAGAAGTCATGCCTTGAGATTTCTGTCATGTATGATTTTTCATCCCATGATCTTCAAGAATGATGTACATGTAACTTTTAAATTTTTTTAATAGCAAGCATGTTAGGAAGGTCAGGTCAGGCAGCGCTCAGCTAGCCATCAAGATGATTTTCATTCTGTATGTCACTAATTTGTCATTTCCAGAAGGCTAAATTTTTTGGTTAGGTTTGATTGCATGAGGTGACAGGCATAGGCTTAGCTTCCCTCTTCTTTACAGTATTTGAGGCTTAATTGATGATGTATGCAGAAAGATCGAGATACCTTCAGACACCAAAGTGTTTAAACCCAGGTAAGAAATGATTCTGTCAGACCAGCATATACTGCCACGTGGAAGAGAGCTTCATTAAAGCATAGCAATGTCTGTTACGTCCCTGTTATAAAATACTAGTTTTCTGACCTAATTATTCATATGGAGATTTTAGAGAGAGACATGGAGCACCCCATAATTACTCTGTGAACTATCTCAACGTATTTATTCATCTCCTAGTTTCCCTGGTCTCAGGTGTGAATAGGAACATTTCAAACCAAAGGAGGGTAGGTTTAGATTGGATTAGGAAGAAATTCTTTACTGTGAGGGTGGTGAGGCACTGGAACAGGTTGCTCAGGGAAGCTGTGGATGCCCCATCCCTGGAGGTGTTCAAAGCCAGGCTGGATGGGGCTTTGAGCAGCCTGGTCTGGTGGGAGGTGTCCCTGCCCAGGGCACGGGGGTTGGAACTAGGTGATCTTTAAGGTCCCTTCCAACCCAAACCACTCTATGATTATATGTGCTTTTTCTTCCCTGTAAAGCAGAAAATTACCAGTTTTGTATTAGCAAAGGAATGAGAGTTTGATGGAGCCCTGCTTCCGCTACACTGTGTTATAAGGCTATTCAGTAAGTTTACCAATGGCTTCTGCTGCCCAACAGTATTGCCACCCTAACACCGTGTGGGAAATGTTCTGGTTTTGGAGCACATGTCTCGATAATATGTCTCTGTGCAGCAGAGCAGCTGCGGCAGCATGTGCTTCATCCTAATGAGTAAGGGCAAGGCCCTGACCTACCTAATCTAGTTGGCCCTGCTTTGAGCAGGACATTGGACTAAGGGGTCTGCAGAGGTCCCTTTCAGTCTAAATTATTCCGTGATTCTAATATAGCTGCCTGAGCATATAGTCAGAGTCAAGGGTGGTTTATACAACCAGTGCTGTTTCCATTGCTGCTCTTGGGCAGAGGTTTGCCTCCAGGCGCTGCCTTAATTTCTCCTGATGAGCATGGAGGCAATCAGAGATATGGTTTCTGGGACTGTGCTGTGGTGTGTCCAACTGTGCAATCTGAACACTCTAGCACATGGCAGTCCTGACATGCCTATGTCTCTCCACATCCCACGCTAGTTCACTGCTTGCCACCATGGATGTGGCTGGATGACTACTGACTACCTCTTTGCAGCACTTGCACCGAAGAGGAATCCCTGCAGCCAGAGCAAGCCCCTTTGGGCAGCTCTCATGGTTTGTAAAAGGCTCAGGAACCTCCAGATGTGAAAACATAAGGCCGCCTGCCACCCCACCTGGTGATCCATTGCTGTCCCCTGCAAATGGGTCATTCTCTGTGTTTCTCACAGCGTTTTTGGTTGCGCAAGCCAAGAACAATTTATCCTGTGGGCAGTCCTGCATCTTTACTGGAATTCAAATTTCACATGCCCCTTTCTACTGCTTCAAAACAAGATAGATCACCCAAGACTTTAACCTTTATTTTCTAAAAATTGTCTTTTTCAGTGTTGTGTGCCGTGAAACCTCCACATAAATAGGCAGGAACTGAAAGAACAGAAGTTCTTTTGAGTTATACATAAATCATGTTCGAGCCCAAATACTGACATTTATAAAGGCAGGTGGCTTGTTGAATACTATGCTCCACTGCAAGCCATGATACTAAATGTCAGTCTGGGAATGCTATAAATCCTATCTAAAAAGTGCTTAGATTGTTTTATGTTTCAACATGCTGGCCCAAAGCTCCACACATAAGAAAAGAATAAACAATGTGGGTGGCATAATTGTTACTTTTTTATATCCCAAACATACGCTTTTAGCAATCAGGACCTCATAAATTTTCTCTCAACGCTTGTCGGCGTCGCTTTGGTTTCCAACCAGGGGCTTTGAACTCTGCTGGCCCTTCTCCAGATCTTGGCTGCGCCGATGTCTGCAGTTTTGGAGGTCTAGTAAAAATGCTCCTGAGAAAAAAGCATAACTTTTATTGGTGTAAGACAGAACTTGACAGGTAGGACTAAGACTTGTTCCCGTTTTAAATGAACCTTCCTTTACTAATCACCCTCTCTGTACTCCCTTCCCTGCCTCAAGCTGTGGCTATCTTACAGTTCGGTCCTTTTAGGTTTAGCCTTTTCCAGCCTGGGCTGCTCCCGTACTCCTTTGCTCTACAAGTTTCCCACCTGATTAGCATTTGAAAATCCTGCTCACCTCCTCCTCGGGATCTGTGTTGACAGAGTCTTCAGATTTCGAGACTGTTTGCTTCAGCTGCCCGTTCTGACCTGCAGATAAGGCTCTGTGAAGCCTGTGCCTGTAGCTGCTGGAGACGGGCTGCTGCAGGGCTGGCAGTGTGCATGAGTTCTTCTCAGGGAGAAGGGTTGAATTTATTTTGATTTCATATGACTTTCTTGGGTTTTTTTGCCACATTTCTTTCTTTGTTTTTGTATTTACTGATGGGGTTTTTTTATCCTCACTGGTATTGCCCAGTAGTCAAAGCCTTTTGATGAGTGTTTCCTGTAGGTTGGGGTCTGATAGGTCCTCAGCACGGGCTCCAAAGGTGTGACTTCTGCTTTCCTCCCTTCAGTCCCCTATTGCTGTGCTCACAACAGGACCCTGAGCTCCACACTGCTCAGAATGCACCTCAGGAGCTGGAATGGCATCATCCCACCTCTCCTCGGGTGTGAGCTGATGGTAATGTTTCGGAGCGGGATGCGAGTGCCAACCTGAGAACATCTGCTGCCCGTGTGGACTCTGCTGCAAGTAGCAGGTGCCCGCTGGGCTGATGCTTAGGCAATGAACAGTGGGGATGGCCTGGCTGGTCAGCCTTCCTCCGCAGTTGCAGGCTACAGGGCTCACTGGTTACTGGCTGCTGTCCTCCACAGCAGATGCAGCTTGGCCTGGGGAGGTTTCTGTTTGCCTCACAGCCAGTACCCTTCCTTGGGTTTATGGGAAATGGTTTTCCCTTACTGAAACTTAACAAATGCGGCACTTATTTGGAATATCTCTGATGAGAGAGAAGTGTGGGAGGGAAACCAGGGGTTGTTTGCACAACCCCAAACAGACTCATTCTGATATCTTTTTTCCTCCTTTTTCTGAAAGCAGATTTTGCCTTGATAAGTCTAACCTTCAACTAGAGGAGACCCACTGCAGGGATGAATGTCATCTTTATAGAAAAAGAAAAACTACAGGAAGAATTAATGTAGTGCTGCAGTTTCCCAGTGTGGTAAATTTAAGATACTCGATTTACACCATTATAACTCTTCAGAATGAACTAAGAAAATCACCTCTGAAGCCCAAGCTTTGCTTACTTCTCAAACGCCAAGATTAACCTTTTATGAAATCTTCATGTTAAACCTAGCTGCAATTTGGCAGGAGTTTAGAGAGGAGAGAACAAAATGGTCTGGAAAGGCAACTATGATTTAAGAAGCCGTTCTCAAACAAAGCAGCCTCATTCTTTTATTTTTATTTATCTAGCCTGTCTTTCAGAGAGCATTTTTTCCTACCAGAACATATTTATTTAGATCTTTCTTTCATATGATTAAGACCTTGTCAGCCAGTTCCTGGCTTGCAAGTGCTTGATTCTGCAACCTTAATATTGTCTGAACATTGGTTTGTATATCTTTTCCTACACTTGGTCGTAGGAGCAAACTGAAAAAAACAGCTTTCCTGCCATATGGAACCATATGTACCCCCACAGGGGCCAGCAAAATGGCTGAGCTATTTAGACTGAGATTTAGCAGAGACCTCCACTTGAGGTAAGAGCGTGCAGCGAGAGCACTCAAGAGCTATTCGCTGTGGCAGGGTGGTCTGCAGCCCACGACTGTCAGTGGCCGCGGTGAGTGGTCAGGAGCTAGCCTGCAGAGTTGTGTTAAACATCAAATTAAACGTAAGTTAAAGGTAGAATGCTCTATGGGATGCCCTGTGGGTTTACTGTGAACCACTGGGCTGCAGGGTTTGGGAACTACACTGTGGCCAACTGCTAGAAGAGGGTGGGCCACCTTCTTTGCCAGGGAGTTCTCAGATGGTTGAACTTGGGCTTTGATTCAAGTTGCTATGGAAGAGCGCAGACACGGACATTTCTTCGGTCTCAGCTCCTCCGCCTCTCCCTGTCACTTGTGCAGGTAGAAGGAAGCGACCACCTTCACAATCTGGGTGTCGTCACTGAGAGCAAGGTGACAGAAGGAGAGGTGCCATCTGTGCATGATTTTGCTCTGCTTTATGCCACAGTGATCCCCGGCAGCAGAGAATCGCAGAAAAGATGGCTTAGTCCTGGCTTAAATTTGTGGTTGGTAGGGTGTTGGACCTTTGAATTCCAGAGGCCTGGTCCACCCTGAATTTTTCTCTTTCTGTGTTGCCTAAAGACTGCTTATGCACCGAGAAAAGCACACGGTTCTGCAGTATTTTCTGTATTTCTTTAGGGGTTGGCAGCTGAAATGAATATAGCCCTGCCTGAGCAAAGACAATGGTAGGGATTTTTTGGCAGTGCTAACCAGGGCATTGTCAGTAGCTGTTTATTAAAAAAAAAAAAACAAAAAACAACCAAACCCAAAACAACTCCCACAACTCTAACTTAGAGCAGCTTTCTTATTCCTTCTTCCTGGCCTTCTCTAATGTTTGTTGCTTGCCCATATTGCCCAGCTGCTCTCTCTGTGGCCCACTGAACTCAGCCAGCCGCCGTTCGCTGAAGCCTGCAGAGCAAACACGACGTGGTCGTGTAGCAGAACACTTGGGGCATTGATCAGCTCCTTGTAAGTGATTTTATAACCATCCACCGCGGGTTTGCTGCTTGTGTGAGCGCAGGGATCTCCCGCTGCGACAGAGCACACCAGTGCAAAGCACGTATGGGTATCTCAGAGCTTGGTGCAAAGTCAACAGCTGAGCGTGAACTGCTGGCTTTGGGCACGTCTCTCTTGGATTGTGGACAGATTTCCAAGGCAGCAGCACATCCACTTCTGGGATACAGCATACTACTCCCTTTCAGTGTTTTGAAGCCTTACTTCAAAGCTTCAAGAGCTTCTAAATAAGGCGGTCAGAGCCTTTCTTAATATTGGTGAAACACTGTGGTTTTCCCTAAATCCATCGTCAAAATGGCTGGACTAATTTTGCTGGAACTGTCTGAAAATATTTAGCCTGAGGCAAGCACATTAGAAGGAACACTTCTGCTAACGCTGAATGTTTGGCAGTTAAAAGCAACTGAAATCAGGGTCTTATAAAAGTAAGTACGGGGCAAATTTAACTGTTGTCATGTGTGCCGGGTGTCTGCCTATACTAACATTTCTGGGTGGATACACAAGTAATATGTGCAAGTTCATAATATATCCTTTCTCTTTAGGAACCAGCTTTATTCTGGTAACACTCATTAAAGTCTATGGAATTACAAGGTCATAAATCTAATATAACGCTGGAAAATCAGGCCCTATAGATGTACTCTGTGTGTGGCATCAATCTATTTGCAGTGTATATATAAATAAGATTTGTGGTGAAATGAGAAAAACAAGCTGCTTGTACATCATCTAGGAATGAGCTCTATGTTGTGCTTAATGTTTCCCAGAGACAAATGTGGTGACAGACTTATCAGAAACACTGGCTGAAATGAAGCTGTTGATCCAAACGTCCCCATCATCCTTTATCCTAAAGCCAAAGCAAAAATGAGACGTCCCAGTGGGTGTGGGCCATGGTAACATTACTTTTTATCATTATTATTATTATATTCAGATGTTGGTTGTGTTTACAATTACAGTGCTGGCAGACAGACTGTATTGGAACTGCCAAGGCCGATCATCTAGCCCCAAATCTGATCATATTACTGAGAACACAGTCTGGGGTTTTACAGGGGCCTGAGACAAATTGACTCTTTCTTCCTCGCCAGCTCATCTTGCCGTATCTATTTCAGAGCGAGGCACAACATCTATTTTATTGAGTCTCCGCCTCTCGCTTTGGATCCTTCTGGGTGGCTGTCAGGCAGAGACCAAGCAAAGTCCGTGGCTTTGGGCTGGCAGAGGGAATGACACACAGGTATCCCTGCAGGTTTGCCTGGTAAGCGAGCTCAAGTTCACTGCGCGTGAAAGATAAACAAGGGCTTTCTTTCCCATTTTGGCACTCTCTTTTTGCAACAAAAGGAGTTGTGGAGGAGGGGAAATGCCTGACAAGCCAATATATGTCATTTCTCTGTGGTTAGGCTGATTATTTTTCTGTCCCGGGGATCACAAGCCAACAGCGCTTCCATGGTGCACATTGCATCCAAAGGATAAAGTGGGCCTAGGAGCTGAACTGGGACAAAAGATATCCTTCAGGCAGGTCTAGCAGCCAGCACTTCAATGAGTTTCCAGACTACACTAACTCTGTTCCCTGGGTTTAATGGCTCACTGAATGAAAATGAAGAAATGAGCAGGTTAGCTTTCCCTCTGGAGAGAGAGAGAGATGCTTTCTGGAAAACAAGGTAAACATTCAGACTGTTTGCAAGCAGAGCCAAGAAAGCAAGAACCCCAAGGAAGTCACCATGTGCAAAAAGATTATTCTGAGGAGACAGTCTAGGGTAAACAGCAGAGCAAACCTACTTGAGCTTTGATCCTGGCTCCAACAGAAGGGCTGTTTTCTAGCCTAAGAATGACTCCCTGCAGCTGAATATTACTCAAAAGACAGCACAAACCTTCCAGCTCCTGCTTATTAAATCTCAGGGCAGGAGCTCATGGGGTTTTGTGACAGCAGTGTTCTCCTGTCCCAAAAAACAGGGAGATCCCAAAACTCCCCCTTTACCTTAGAGGGTATAGCAAGGACACTGGAGTCTGTGGGTCCAGCCCTAATTCCGGGAAAGGGGTTTCATATATCCCAGCTGCCTACACCAAACACTCCATCGCTGAAGTGGTCTGTGGCACTGCCTCTTTTCTTCACTGCTGGCAAGAGCTGTTGCAAGTAGAGATCCTCTGAGAGAAGTAGTTTGTTTTGATGAAGCTGAAATTTATGTTTATGTTTGGGGTTTTTTTCTTTGTTGGGAGCTGCTTGCAGACATTCTGGGGTTTCAAGGAAACTGAAATTACCTTTTTAGTGGCAAAATTATTCGATCCATCCTACCCTGAGTTGTACAGTGCCGTTAGCCTAAGGAGCCTTGCAGAGGGGTTGTAGCTTCAGGCTCAGCAGGAAACAGTTTCAGGAGAAGGCAGCTGAAAGTAACTTCTCACAGCAGAGAGATGCCATGGGAGGCAGGAATCTGCTGAATCCTGAAATCAGTGGGAGACAGATGTCAGGAGTTTGCTTCTTGCAGAGGCAAGATCTACCTTGGCTGAGTGCAAAGGGCTTCTGAGACGTAGCTCGCAGGGTTTCCCAGATGCCTGAGCACCACAGTCGGTTGTCCCTGACATTTGTGGAGACAAGGTTACCCTGAGGAGCTGATGCAGTTTTGCCACAGCTCTCATAGCAGCAAGATTGTGGATCCAAAGCCTGCTCTGTTTTGAGCTCAGGAAAAACTGTGATCTTTCTTTGAAGGTGGGAGGATTTTCCTGCCCTATTCAGCTCAACAGTGATGGGAGAGAGAAAGCCAGGAAGGGGGAAGAGAGGAGGGTGATCCAGCATGGTTGCCCCACCGAGGTAGTGTCTGGCTGCCTCAGCAAAGTGCTGCAGCAGCAAGAGGTAGCCATTCCTGAACCACTACTTCACTTCCAGAGCTCGGAGACTCTGAGCAAGAGATCCCTGAGTGGAGTTCCTCCTGTCATCCCCAGATGGGGAGTGTCTCCCCCAGCTCTGCATCCTCTGGGTGAGAAAGAGAAAAAGGAAAGGGCAAAGGTGGAATAATGGTGCACCTGTCCCATTTCATAGACTGGCTGGGCATTTTCTGAGTTAAGAAATAGAGCTCCACATACCATTTTTCTTTCCAGTTTGCACAGTATTTCCCTGTACCCTTTGCTTTATGAAAATACTGTTCTTCCAACTGCCATGTACTTTCCATGTCCTGCTTCCTTTGTCTCTCTCCCACTCTCTCCTAACTGCATAGTTACTGTCCTTGGCTTACTGCCTTTCCTATCTATACCTTACCCGGTGCTGGCAGTGAATTGAAAAACATCTTTCCACAGAGCAGAAGGCTTCACAAGGAAGTCATAAAATCCCACCATCACTCCAACCCAGCAATGAGGCATTTAGAGCTGGCCAGGAAGGGACTGATGTTCTGCTCTGGGCTGTAAGCCCACTTTGGGTTTTTTAGCCCTTTAGGTTGGTGTGAGCTGAAAGGGGAGGCATCTTTGAGGTCCCTTTCCCTGAGTTCTTATTTTCTAGTTTATTTTATCTCCCCAAATTCAACTTTTAGCACCTCTTCTGGGGAGTTTTCAGGGTAAGTGTGAAACATGCTTAGCCTAACTCAGCTGATGTTGTTCCAACAGCTTCGTGTCGTGGACAATTCGGGCACATCTGTGTTGGACCTCAGCCCAAAAAAAAATGCTGAAATCAAGGGAAGTGGGGCTCGGTCTCCTGGCTTAGAGAAGCACAGCACAGAGGTAAGCCCTTCTCAGGAGGGGCTCATCTTGAATGGACAGTGCCAGCAGGAATCTCCATCCTTAGGACAGGCTCTCCACCTGCTCCTTCAGATGGATGTCTTCACAGTTGCTCTTCCTGCCATCCAGGTGTGAACATTGGAAGCTGCCCCATGTTTCCCTTTGAGCTGGTTAGTTTCTCCTACTTTTCTTTAATATTTTCTAAGTATACACTTGACTCTTTCTGATGGATTTAGGAATTGATTTGCATTGACTTACTGTGTCGTGTTTCAACATGCTGTGATACACAATCCAAACAGGTCAAGTAAAAGCCACCGCTGCGTGTACAAGCGTGAAAACAGGAAGAGGAAGGTGCAGATATTGCTGTCAGCACAGCTCATTGTGGAGAGGAACCATTTTCCCCTTCATCCTGAGCAACAGGTATTCAGGTTTTGCATGACTAAGAATGCAGCATTATCTTCCCTTTAACTCTTCTTTGTTGCTACTTAGCTGTTGTCTTTTTATTTGAATGAATAAGCAGCTCTAAGGAGGAAATATAGCTTTTTGGTGGTTTGATTATTATTTTTTTTCCTGTAGACAAATGCCTATGCAGAGGAGCAGTGAAGCTCAGCTTAGATGTTATTTTAAGCAGCTCATTTTTGCTGCCTGACCTATATGACTGAGTTAAGGTCACAGGAAAGTGCATTTTTTTTCCCAGATTAGATGATGTGCTTCATGCTTTGGGCTGACGCTAATAATTTTGATTTCTGGGACTGGAGGTAGAGATAAAAAGGCACCTTAATTCTACTAGTCCTTGATAAATCTTCTCAGAGGAATTCTGAAAGCCCTCTCTGTAAACCGCATCATCCTTTGGTTTCATCTTCAAAAGTAAGGGCATCAGCTAGCCCGTGAAGGACAGCAGCACAGGGTATTTTCCAGCAGAAGAATGAATATGGCATAACTGTCAGTTCTGCTCCATTCTGAGTTTTTACAGTACCATTAAGCTATCATATCTTTCACGATGTTGCCTCCAGTTATTTTGTATATTGGGAGCAGTTGATATGCTGGAGGGGGAGGCTGCTGTCATTCAGGGGGACGTGAACAAGCTGGAGAAATTGGATGAGAGAATCACTATGAAATTCAAGAAGGCAAATGCAAAGTCCTACACCTGGGAAATAATAACCTCATGCGACTGTACAAGCTGGGGACTGAGCTAGAAATCAGCTTAATCAAAAAGGACCTGAAAGTCCTGATGGACATCAAGCTGAACATGAGTCAAGTATGTGCCATTGCAACAACGAGAGCCTGCCACACCAGACATGGGGCACATTAACACCAGTGCACCAGCAGGTCGAGGAAGGTGATTGTTCTCCTCTATTCATCACTTGTGAGGCCACATCTGGCATAATGTGTCTACTTCTGGCTTCCAAAATGTATGGGAAGGACATTGATAAACTGGAGCAACGTTAGTGGACAGACACTAACATGGTCAAGGGGCAGGAATTCGTAATGTACAAGGAAAGGCTGAGGGAGCTGGTTTTGTTCAGCCTTAAGAAGAAAAGACTCAGGTGGAACCTTATTACTGCCTTGAACTACCTAATGGAGGTTACGGAGACAAGGGAGCTGCTGAGAGGTGCCCAGAGACACCTGGGACAACTTGTACCAGGGGAAATTCCTACTGTGATTAAGGAAAAGTGTTTCCCCCAGAGGGAGATGCAGAGCTGAAGAGGTGCCCAGAGAGGCTGGAGGCCCTGAATATTATCAAAACTTGACTATGCAAGGCCCTGAGCAACCTAAGCAAATTTTGAAGCTAGCCCTGCTTTAAGTGGAGGGGTTGGACTAAACGCTCTCCCTATTATTCTGTGCTTCATTTTTATTTAGCGGCTTTGTATTTAGTCTTTCTCCAGCTCATCAGATTTCTCTAACAGACTGTTAGATATTCAAATTACAGCTGTTCATCATACTTTACAAAGGAAATATTCGTGGCCTACAATTTTTGAAACGTAAGCGTTGAACTGCGAGGTATGTCTTAGCACTATGCATTGAGTGTCTAGTCCCGCCCTTTTCCCCTACTGAATGCAGTAGTTCAGTATTCAATGGCTTCAGACAGGTTTGGTCTCTCGCCTTAATATTCGGTTTTTATTTTACACCATTGGGGCTTTCTTACAGAATAAAAAGTTAACTCTTTACAGAAATGAGATCTTTCAGACATGATCCTTTACCTTACAGCATCGTATGGCTGCTCCTTAAATATGCATTTCAGATGAGGTGTGTTCTTTTTGCCTTGTAACCATAATTGCTATTTGATTCCCAAAATTGATTTGGGTAAAAAATAACCCTGTAACCATTCCTGTTCCCTCACTAGTGGTTCCCACTCCTTCGCTCGTCTTCCAGACCCTGGAATAGTAGACATGACTGTGGTACATGTCTGCTGAGAGGATCAGAAGTAGCTGAGAAGGAGCGGGGCTGTGGAAAGGCAGTGGCGGGTTCCCAGTGATCCCCCATGCCCTGCCGCATGGCCCTGAAAAACCCTCTCGTGGCCTCACCCGTGCCGAACATGGACTGCCTGCTCGTGTGGCCCTGATCCAACCAAAAGGGCAAAGCCCTGCGGTGAGGGCCAGGTGTAGATGGCAGGAGGAGAGCAGGGGAGAACCTTCAAACTGCCATGAAAGGAGAAATGGATGAATGCTTTCCCACACGAGCAGGTTACTGGTTCACAGCTCTTGTCTGTGTTGGACAATCTGTCATTTGCAAAGGCAATTAAAAACCGTGCTGCGAGAGCCTGCTTTGCTGAGCGGAGGGAGGAGAGCGCAGGCTCTTTGAGGTGAGTGTGACCAGGAGCTGTCGGGATGTGTTGGCATTAGTCCCCTGATGATGTCAGCAGGAGAGCTGCGGCAGAGATGCCTGGAGAACATCAGGCTGCTTATCTCAGCCGCGGCTCATCCTTGCTGTGATACGGGAAAGGTCACGCTCGTGGGTACTGCCCTGGGCTGCCTTCAGACCCTGCCCAGCAGCTGCGAATGAATGTGGAAGCAAAAAAGAAATGAAACCCAAAGCAAGTAATGAAAAGAAGGGGAATGCAGCCACGATGTGTTATGGCACTGAGAACATGTACGTTTGCCAAGTACATCCTGCTCCTTTTCCCCTAGCAGATAATCCACAGGGAAACAAGCCTGTGTTGTTGCTGTCAGCTGATGAGGTTATCCCTTTGGTTGTCACTATTGGCTCTGAGGCTGGAGTTCCTGGAGTCCCTCCTCACCCATTTTCCCCTGCCCAGAGAGGGGTGTTATGCTGGTTGTAAGCTTTCCTCAGTCCTACACTTACCCTTAAAAATAGCAAGATTGCTCACAAGGAGCCAAAAGAGAGAAGGGAGAAGATGACAGCTTTGTCACTTTTGCTTCCTTGGTAATGGCCTGTGAATTTTCTTGGAGGAAGTCAAGCAACTCAGGGATCCTGAGGGCAAAGTTTCACGAGGCCCTTCACACTGATTGTGTGCTCTGCTACCCTTTTGCAGGGCAGGGACGCTCTGATTTCACACTAATGCGGCACTATAATGCTTTATGTTAGCTCAGTCCATTGCTTCGTGTGCTCTGAATATGTCTTTTCTAATAAATAGAAAAAAAGCGGTTCCTTTACGCTGTTCTTAGAATTTAGATGATACTTTCACCAATACCTCTTTCAACAAAGCCATTTTTAAATAATGGCAAATACCAAGATTTTATTTCCCTTTTATCTGATATAATACATTTTGCCTCATAATAACGTGGCACAGCAGTTGCATTTTCAACGCCAGCGTAAATGGTACCTACATCGTATTACCAATAATCGTGAGATACCTTGACATATCTCTGTAAAGCTCACCTGCAATCTCAAGTATTTTCCTGTTCCCTCGTAGGACCTGAGGAAGATCACAACCTAATGGAAATGCATTCAAGGGAAAAGTGTTCTGGAGATCCATTTGTTTCTTTGGACTACATTAGAGTACAAAAGTAGAGGTAAGCTGGGAGCAGGGTAGAGCCTCCACATCCCCATCTCTCTGAAATGCTTCCAACCAAATTGCAGTACTGATCTGTATGTTTTAATTGGGTCACTCAGAGAGAGCCGTTTGAATGCTTCATGCTCTGCATCTCCCAAGTAATTGCAGTTTAATGATTCATTTTAATGTTAATTTTCCAACTTACGTGTTTGAAGCTGAGCTGGGAGTTATGCAAAAAAGAGGCATATCTCAATCTATTTTGAATCTGAAACAACTAAATGTCAGTATAGAACCAACTCTACGTTATAACTTTACACATTAAAACTTTTTACATTATGCTTTTGAGGCAGTGCAAGACAAAGGATTCTGCCTTTTAAAAATGACCCTGTTTAAAAAAAAAAATAATTATAAGAAATTTTCTGAAGAAGAATAGAACAAGATGCTGCTTCACGCATCCATGTATTTGAAACACTGATTGTTGCAAAGCAAGGAAAAGACTGGATGTTTACACCGCTTTATCTGACCCACATCCCATCCAGCTTCTTGGTTTATTTATTTCTTTGCAATTTATTTTTTTGCCATTTTTCTCCAAAATATAGGTCCTAAGATCAGCCCTACTACCTCCAGACAGTAGGATTGGCAGGACCTTTAGGAAAATGATAACCAAGAGAAGTTTTACGATGGATGAGTGGGACTTAAAGCTGAGGGTTGGGGCTCCTGGGTTCTTCTCCTGACTGTACCTACAACTTTTTCTATAGTCAGTGGGCAAATTGCTCAAAAAGAGTCTACGCTTCAGTTTGCCTGTGTGCCTCAAGGTCTTTGCTGCCAGAACCGGTTAGAAGATTTTTTTTCTCTCCATGAGAAATTCTGACTTTGGTGGTTAAACAAAAACAAAAGAAAATTAACTTCTGTCCACAACCTCGAATTTGTAGCTAAGAGCTGCAGTAGGCAGACAGCTCTGTCTGGAGACCATCACCACCGTTGTCTCCAAGAACTCTGTCTTCAGTGCCTTGTGCCACAGTCTCCAGTTCAGGATGGTACCGGGCCTGAATGAACCTTTCCTTGTTCACCAGTGTCCTGCCCCTTGCTTAGCTGGTGTTGGGTGCGGCTATCAGTGTGATTCCTGGCAGATATGATCCAGTAGGAACCCTTGGCCATCTGAGGCTTCAAAACTGCAGTTCCTATGAAGAAATTTGGAAGATTTTCCAAATTCATGGATTTTTTTGCTTCTGACCAGTTAAGTTAGCAAAATGAATAATGAAAAATGTTGCTGAGCCAAAGCAGTGCCTGTTCATCGTGACTGGCGTTACTGCCCCTTAATTGAGATGTTTGCATGTGCTCTAAGGTGGCTGTAGCCTGTAGCTAGCTAGCTGGTACCCCAGCTGCCAGCCTAGCTCGTCCAAGCCTTGTCCCTTCCCCAAACCCCAAAGGAACGTGACTATCCAGCTCAGGGCTTCCTCCCCATGTTCTTCCCACATAAAAGGGAAATCACAGCTATGAGAAACTTCAGCAAACCTAATCTCTTGACTTCTTCCTCACAGCAACCAGCTCAAGTGTCTCAGGGGCTCCATGTCCCCTCACTACAAGATTCAAAGGCCTTCAGGGACAATGCAGTTCCAGGTTGCACTTTCATGTAGAGAGTCTGGCAAAGCTCTGGGGCAGTCTTTTGCTTGGGTGGAGGTGGTTACTCTGTTTGCTTTGCAGGAACCCTTGCAGTGTGTTAAACCCTGTGAAAGTCCATAAGGGAGCACAGACACTGCCCCAAAATAAGAAAAGAGGAACAAATGCCATAGAATCATAGAATCGGTGAAGTTGGAAGGGACCTTTAAGATCATCAAGTCCAACCATTAACCTACCCTGACAAAAACCCCTTCTAAACCATGTCCCTCAGTACCACATCTACCCTTTTCTGAAACACCTCCAGGGATGGGGAATCCACCCCCTCCCTGGGCAGCCTGTTCCAATGTTTAATAATCATTTCAGTGAAAAAGTGTTCCCTGATATCCAATCTAAACCTGCCCTGACATAACTTGAACCCGTTTCCTCTTGTCCTTGTCATCAACAAAGGGGTTTTGTTGTATAAGTAAGTGCTTTTGGTAGGTGGCCACTAGGAAGGGGTAGCCTCAGATGCACTGGGCATGCTGGTGGAAGTGGTTCGTGAGGCCATGGGACACCTTTATTGAGCAGCAAAATCAGGAGTGAGTTGAAGTGGTCACTGATGTCAGGGACAGTGGCTGGAGGCAGGAGTGGGGTTATTGGGACAGACAGAATGAGGAGGGGCTCTGAAGATAAGGATAAGGGAAAAGCAGATGAATTAGATTAGGGATTCCAAACAAATGTCATTCTTCTAATGACCAGGCAGGAAAGACAGTTTCAGAAGCAAGACAAAATGGTAGCTGGACAGTAAAGAAGGCTAATAAGTGAATGATACAGATTTTATTGCAGAAATATGCAGCAAAAGAATTTAATTATAGTTATGATTTATTAAAATGAGCTGGGAAATGTCCCAGTTCAGAGAAGCTTTTTATAGAGGAGGCAGCCCACGTATTGCCTATCCAATTAGCAAGAGAGATTTGTGGACATGGGATGTGGACACTGGCAGCCACGGGGTGAATCGAAGTGTGTCTGTAAATCACGTTTTGACAAACAAGGGAGAAGACTATCTTGCCTCATCACAAACGCTCCCCTGTCTGTCTGTCTTCCCGCTCCCAACCCGCCCCAATCCAGAACTGAAGTGTTTGTCCCCTCAAACAGCTGTCCTGCCTTTGCTTCTTTTGATGCTGTGAAGTTCATCAATATTCATCAGGGCTGGAAAGAGAGAGACTAATTTTCAGCAGAGGCAGCTGGGTGACTCGCTGTCAACACCAACACTGCCAACAAGGCCAGATCCTTTGCCTTTTGGCATTTCCCACCGTTCCTACAGTAGGAAATCTACCCTGCCACCTCAGTGCTGCTGGCTGGGGGGGGTCTGCTGAGGACCGCAAAGTGACAGCAGCGCTAATCCTGGCATGCACTCCAAATGAGAGCACAGGAAAATCATCTAAGCAAGCTCGCAAGGCCATGGGCAGAAGCTTTAAAGGGTGTGCTGTTGCGTCTAGCTAATCGGCAAGGGAAAGCCTCCACAATTCCTTTGAGAACTTTTCACCCAGGTAGGTGGATTGTCTCTTCTATTATTATTATTATTTCATTTTTTTTTTAACTGGAAAGGAACTTTTTTTTTAACCTGTGAACTTTTCCAAAATTGGAAGTTCCAGTTGGTCTGAGTAGACCAATTCACAATTTTCTTGCTCTATGAGGTGGCTTCCTAGTTAGTAAAAATTATAAAGCACCTGAGCTTGGTTTAGGATTTGCTAACGCTGTCTATGTGTTATGTGCATGGGCAGGGAGATTTAGCGTAACTGTGTATTGGGAGGAGAGTTTCAAAGGAGCTTAAATCCTGTCTCAAAATTATTGTTGTCACTTTGGGTAAAGGCAAATGTTATGGATCGGCAAACATTTGCCACCCTGGGAAGAGAAGCCACGGGAAGTGTTAGGCAGAGACACCTTGCAAGGCTCAGCAAGACAACTCTGCCTCAGCAGCAGGGTGGACAGCAGAGACCAAAGCAGCTCCGAAGCCGTGGTTGCCCCCATGCACTATATGCCTCCGATGAGCAGCCCTGGAGAGATGGGATGGTGAGTTCGGTAGCAGCATTGACTCCGCTGTTTTTCCGGAGCTGATACCAAGGCTGTGCCAGCCCCCTTGGTGGTCACGGGCCATCTCTGTGCCTGTGACAGCACTGGCACACACTGCAGGGCTTGTGCATTTCTGAAAATGATACTTGCAGTGTTGCATTTCGCAGTGTCACCCCGTGTCCACAAGTCTCTTGTTTCTCATGATGGTAAAACTGGCAGGAAAGAAGAGCAGCAGTGGCTGTTTCCTACCGGCCCTTTTGTTAGTGTGCCTTGGGCTGATACTTGCAGCGGTTCGCTTCGGATTTGAGACCTGTGACCATGCCTATGCCCTGGAGATGTCTGTGTGGAAGGTGGCAAGTGCTGCAGGTGGGTATCTGCTTATTAGTCCCTGAGGGATGATGAATAACTTGGCTTTTGCCAGGTCTGGCTGATCCATGCTGGCTATGGCAGATTAGAAGTGATTCCAGACTTACCACCTCTTTTTCTGTCAGATATCCACTACGGAAGTAAAGATTGCACCTCACTGAGGAGAGCAAAATCTCACAGCTGAGCTGAGAGCAAGATGGACACTTTTTGTTATTTCTGTACTAAAAGTAATTATTTTTTTTTCCAGGGGGCTCTTCGCACCAACCAAATGAAGGCATTTCTTCTATACAATCAGTGGCTCTCCAAAATTTCTGATTTGCCCTCGGGATTTTTCACTGACTTCGTGGTGGCCCTCAAGCTGTAACTCAGTGATCTCAGTTAGATGCTGTGAGTCTTAAGTTTTACATATACTTACTTACTGGATTGAAACTATTAATGGAACAACAATATTTTTACCCACTTGCAAATCTTCATCTTGTCTGACCTTCCTTTTCCATAAATGCAGTAGAAAGAAAAACAGAAATGAAACCCCAAATGGTTAGGTACATCCTTTTTGCAACTGTCTGATATTTAGGAATCTCATGTTACGAAGAACATGCAAAGCTGCTTTTTTTTTTTTTGTCAGATACATTTGCCACCAATCCGCACCTGCTATCAGTTTGGGATACAAATGTGAAACTGACCCAGCATCGCTGAGATTTGCCTGATTTCATGTCTGAGTTGGACTTGCTTTTGGCAAACGGGCACTTGCAGCTGATCCAAACCCATTCAGAAGCTCAACAGATGCTTCTCTGAGCCTCTTCTACATTTAAAAACAGAAATGAAGCAATAAACCAGGTGCTTCCTGTGCCATCCTGAATTATGGATTTTATTCTTCTTGTTAAAACACTGTTTACACATCTTCTGCTTTATCATTTGCAGAGATGATACGGTGTAAAATACCAGGTTCTACCCGACAAATGGTGGTGCGACTCCAGGAGCTGCTCTCTTCTCTAAGGCTCTGCTCCAGTTCGCTTGCATTCAACAGCAACCCCCTCAGCAGGGGGAAGCGAGGGCTCGGTGCATTGCATGAACTCAACGCTGCAAAAAATTTAAATCAGTCATGGACTTTGCTGAAATTCTCCATCCTCTATTATGCAGGAGTTCAAACAAGATGATCTTAACGGTCCCTTCTAACCTAAATATCAATGAAAAAGAGACCCGGGTTTTTGAGATTAAGCATCAGAGGACTTTTTTACAAAGAGTTTTCTGAGGAGGCAAGAAATCCTTTGCTTTAGTTTTCAGTTCAGAAAATAGCAAGTTTGTTTTATTTTGAAAAAAACCCACGAGAATGGTGAAGCCATTGCCACCGTGCCTGCAGGTTTGCAAAACAAAAAGGGATATTGTGCTGCTGTATCTTAGATATTCCATAGGGTGCTTAGACATAATAATGCACTGATAGGTTTTGTGTTTATTAAGAGTGATCACTTTAATACAGAGCTGAAATGCTAAGTAGAGGAAAAACTATTATTGTCATGACTGACCTGAATCTGGCAGTATTCTTTGTTGTTTGTGGCTTATATTTTTGAAATTGTTTTTCAGCTACGAAAACTGTGTCTCCTCTGTAAGCTGAGCCCAGAAAATGAAGGTTAATAACGGGAGAAGAAAAAGCTGCTGCAAACCCATCTAAAGGCAAAAGGTTTAAACCTCTGGCTCGCAGTAACTTCCAGGAATTCCACCGTCATTTTGTTTGCAGCGATTAAAGGTGAGCAACTCAGCTCTGTGTGGCGTTTCTTGTGTTTGAAACAGATTTAGCTAATTATCACGTCTTAATTTATTTTCTACTCTAGCATAAGCCTTGCTGTGGGAAGCAGAGCATAGGAAACACAAGATGGTGCTTTTCAGTGGCAAGGCTTCAACTGTGGCATCATTTTTCATATTCGCAATATTAAACCACGGTATCCACAAGGGAGGGACCATAATAGCAAAATGCTATTAAAAATCATGGTGTATTTTATAAGAGCTTCCAGTGCCTCTCATAATATTTGCAGATAATCTCAGTTTGCCAATTTTGAAATCATTATTCTCCATCTGTGATATCCAGTGATAATGAAATAGACTTTTTAATTCATTTTAACCAACATTAGTGAGCTTATCACTAATGAGTTGAAAAAACAAAATGCAGGCACTAAAAGCAGTGTAAAGGCAACATATTGTTATTCTAACATGTGCTCAAGCCTGCATAATAACTGCTAATTAAAGTGTTAAGGTGTTCATTTTAGAAAGGCGGAGGGGCTACCTGTCTTTGTACCCCACTTGCCACACAACTTTCCTTTTTTTTTTTTAATTTACTTTCTAGAATTGGTGACCAAGGGCTTCTTTTGTCTGGCAGGAGACAATTTCACTTAATCAGGTGCATGCCTTAACAGCCAGCAGCCACAATTAGGCATTCACTTGTACCAAATGTACTACCTCAAACCACGATGTGCACAGTGGCCTTCGATCCCCAAATGGCAGGCACTGTGCCATCATTGGAGAGGAGCACAGTAAAATTTTAAACCTTTTTTTTTCATAGCCTGGATGTTGACAGCCATGTGCACACATCCTTGCCCCACAGACTAGGCAGGAGTCACTACATCAGTGCAGCAGAAATTTCTTTAAAAAAACAGATGGAGAAAGATAGGTGAGAATAAACGAGACCTCTGCGCCGTGCCTTAAAACTTTTGAGTGCGGTATTGCTTTGGGTGATAGTGATGTTTTAGTAGCACTTTGCACATTACGCATTAGCACTGAGTACCTAAAAGAAGAGACCTAGACCTTCCATTTGCACAACTACAGGGTGAGGGTTGTGGGCTCACAGCATCTTCTTCCCGAACTGCAGTGTCACAACTGGACACTAGAGAGCTCCTTTTACCAAAGACAGCTCCCCGAGAGGTGCCTTCCAAGCATTCCCCCCGCCGCTTTTTTTTTTTTTTTAGGGGAATTTTACTCGTTTTTCATTTTTATGTTAAAAATTCATATTCTCAGGGGAAAGCTATCTTTGCCAGAGCGATGGCTGCAGCTGTAACTCCGCATCTCCTACCCTCAACAAGGCAGAGATTTCGCAGGAGCTGTAACTTGGGAACTAATTATACAATTTCAGAGATAGCAGAAAGTAAATCAAATGCTGCCAGCTTGGAAATTATAATTAAGTTTTCCTCGGAATAACAAACACACTCAATATGTGATTTATTATGACTTTTACTGTATTAATAATAGTAATAGTCTATGTCGTGCACCTATGCAGGGTACATGTTTTCGTCTAAATTGCTGGATTACAGTCACAGATGCAGGATGAATTCTAACTAGCTCTCTGCAGTCACTCTGCTGATAACCTTAAGCCTTACAACACACAAGCTATTGCCAAACACTACTCTATTAGCAAGCGATATAACAGGATGACGACTGGGTCTACTTTTTTCATTAGCTGTGTTTGACCTGCCTCCCCCCAGTTGCCTTTACCCTATCAATCATTTATTCAAAACCAAAACAAAATCTCCTATGCTGTCACTGTAAGGGCATATTTGTTCCTGCTTCTCAGACACAGTCACCGGCTGCTGCAAGATGCTGTAGCGATGTGATGTCCTACCATATTCCCCGTTAGGGATTTTGCTCTAGGATTCATTCTTTGATAAGCGTCCCCTGAGGTCAGCAGTGGGGAGGGCATGGGCTTTTGCCTCCTGAGCAAAGTCCTGTCCCACTCCCATCTCAAAATCCCAAAGCGCAAAGACTGAAAAAGTCTATGTGACAACTTCGAAAAGGTTGGGGAAAGCCTTGTTCCAGCCTCTCTTGTGTGCTGTCGCAGTGCTTGGCCAGGACAGAGAAATAGCTGGCTCTGTTCAGACCTGTCCCAGAGGTACAGGCACGCTGATACCCACTTTTCTCGCTCCTGCCTGCTTGTCCCAGTGTGAACCAGAGCCAGTGAAATCTAGAGTGCAGAGCCTTTGCGCCGCGTGAAGGTCTGTCCCGTCGCAGTCCTCGTGTGCCCTCAATGGCCTCGAAATCAGGAGATGTGTTGTCACCTCCTTCCTGTATTTCCTGCCTGAATTCTTTTCTAGCTTTGGGCACATCTCTTAGCCTTCCTCTACCTCTGTTGCTTCAATGATGAAGCCAAGGCTTGCTTTCTCTCACCATTTCTCTGCCTCGTTCTCCTGCCTGGGTTGGGACAAGGAGGCTTTTACTGGGCACGTGTGAGGGACTGCAGCTCCACGGGCAGTTGTAGTAAGGGCCAAACCTGGTGCTTTTCGTGTCCTGTCAGGAGGTCAGTGTCCAATGGCACAGCTGGGAGACCAGGCTGGCACAGCTGGGAGGGTGGTCCACGAAGTTGGAGGCTCACTGTTGCGGTTGCTTAGTGACACTTTTCAGCTGGATGGGCCAATTCATTATGAATTGAAATGTTCCAGACCTGATTAGATTTCTTGCAGGCAGCCTGAGAAGGTGAAAATGCTTATTGTTGTCTTTGCCTGGATATTGAGGAGTATATTCTGCGGGAGGGAATCAGATCTGATCAGGTTTAACTAGAAAGCTAAGGAAACAGTGCTGAGTTTTGAGGAAGCTTCTCTTCCAGGACAGCTTGACACAGTGTTAATGACAGTGAGCTGAAATGTGGCATGAACATCTCGTCACTTACTTTCCAAAACCAGCGTGTGACAATGATAGCTGAAAGATGAACTCTGATGTTTCTTTCTTTGTTCTTTTCAACCCACAATCCTCTGAAAACGTATAGATGGATGGAAAGAGGGTTTTCAGTGCAGGGCAGCTCCGAAGAAGGTTGGTGTGGGAGGGGAGAGGCTGCCTTTTGATTCATCTGAAATTCTTCTCTCTTCCGAACTGCTCTCTATGAGCCTTGGCCATGTCGTTACACAACCCATACCCTGGCTCCCTTACGTGCAGAGCAAGTCCCCAGCACAGCACTCACCAACCCTCTTCCTAAAGGACCTTTTGCTACCCAGAGGATCAGAAAAGAGGGCTCATGATAAAAACCGTAACAAAATCCAGCTGTAACTTGCTGAACTGCAGCTAACAAAATGAAAGGGTGTGGTGAAGCCAGGGCTAGTGCGTCCCTCGCAAAACCCCATTTCTCAGAAAATTGTGGTTTATTGTTTCCAGCCCTGGGAGCTCACATTACACCCCAGCCAAACCTAGCAGGGCCCTGTCATTCATCAGTCAGTTTTATGGCATGACGGGAGTCTGCAAAGTTAGAAGTCAGTTAAACAAATTAAAAAATTTAATGGGATCCTCTGACTGCGTCTTGCAAAAGAAAAAAAGGAAATGCCTTGGGATAACTTTTCCTCGTAGGGAAGATCACAAGGGCGCCCAAAAGGCAACAACAGCAAGGTGGCCACTGGAGACAGAGAAAAGCTTGCAAAATTTTACGAAGGAAATTAAAATGTGATTCCTGTCAAGTCACCCCTCATGAGCCTGTCTTTTCTCATCAACATTTTGGACCATGTGATATTCAGAAAAAATGAAAATGTTAGCTGTGGCTGTGAACTACTTTCCCCCTCTAATTTTATTTTACTTCAGCTGTCCAGAGAGCAAATCTTTTGGGAGGTATCCAAGACCTCAGCATCTGAGGAGCTCTTTCTAGAAACTAAATATAATAGCTCTGACAATTTAGCTGACAGATGTGGTTATTTCAGTGACAAAGCACCCTGGGACCTTCTAATCCCCCTTTCCAAAAAAAAAAAACCAAAAAAACATCGCCCACTATCACTTTATTCATCTCCCCAAAATATTTTGGTATGTGGTCTTAGGAAAAATGGCTCATTTAATACCATTTTTATAAACCATTATTGAATGGATCGTGATCCATAGGCTATTCCTTTCATCAAGTTGTCACCCACTGTCAAGTCTGACTAATAAGAGTTTATAGACCAGCAGTGAATATAAGCAGTCTCAGTGACATGAATACAAACTCAGCAGCTCAGTTTACTGCAGCTTAGCATGGATTAATTTCCCATAGCAGACATCAGCCTCGTGCCAAAAAAAGGCTAACCCCATCTATGATTTTTCTCTTCTTTACGATTGTCAATCTGTGTATATACAGGGATAAACTAGAAATAGGCCCAAATTACAAAGTGTGGATCTCTGCAGAGCTTCTTTGAAGTTGGGCTGTGCCTGAGTTCTCCTTCGGGCTCCCCTCCAGTCCTTTCACTTATAAAACTCTTCAGAGCAAGCCTGGTATGTTTTTTACCCTTTCCATCAACAGGTCTGTTTAAGCAGTAGTGCTATAAATGAGGTTGACTCTCAGGTAATCAACTTTTTTTCTCTCCATCTTCTCCAAAGGAAGGATTAAGAGTTCTGAGGCATATTGTGGTTTGCTAGCGTGGTTTGTTTTCTAGGCTATTACTATCCTTTTTGTCAGTAGTGGAGACTGCTGGGCTTTTTGCACTGTGAAATGATGAGGGTCGCAAAAACCCTTGGGTCTTGTGGAGGATTGCTCTCCACAATTCTTGAAGCAGCTTCCAGGGAAGCTCTGTTTCAGTGTACGTGACCTGTAATGCACAAAAGAAAAGGTTGCTTTGTGCCTGAGGAACAGAGTTGTGGCATGAACTCGGTAATAGTTAAGATATGCTGGGCCATGGAGCACCTTTGAAAGCCTCTAGACAGCCTACAGGAAAAACTGTGAAGAACCAAGGACATGCAAGGTCAGATAAACCTCAAGCCAAGCCCCTGAATTTGTTGTGATGTCTCAAGGATGGAAGAAAAGGGCAGGTGTAATGTGCTGGGACCGGTCCACTAGAGGTGACAGAAAACCCGACGGAGAAGTGTTGCTGAGCAGGTTTAGTAACAGCGAACACACTAGCTTTGCTCTCAAACTGATTGATTCCTACACCTTCCAGGCTCCAAATGCTGTCCAGAAATCTTCCAGACTCCTATTGCTGGGATGCTAGGAGTGTTTCAGCTGAACTACAGATGACTTTTGGCTTTGGGCTGAAGCCATGGGAAATTTTGTAAGCTCCAAACTAGGCAAAGCTCAGTAATTTCTTTTTTAGATTGTTTAACAATAGAAATTGAAAGGTTACAAGTTCCTACCAACTGAGAAGAAAGCTGGAGTGGAATCAGTCAGGAGAAATCAGTTGAAACACATGAAGGGAGTGTGGGTGGGAATAAGAAAGCAAGAGAGACTCATTTGCTCGGAGACAGAGTCTGAAAGGAGGGAGTCTTGTGGTCCCCATTAGCAGGAGGGACTGAAAATCCTGAGCTCATACATGCGCACTCATCTCGGGGAAAACTGAGAAAACCACACGTGTGTCTCCTCAGAGCATTTCAGGCAAGCCAAGAGCTGACGACCTAAGTGCCCTCTGCACCTACCATTCTCACAGCACTTTTTCTGCCGGTTCTCCTGTTGTTTCCACACCTAGATCATCACCTTCATTCAGATCAGTCTTAATATTTTTATTAACAATTCCTTTAGGATTGCAACATATTTTACCTGTCCACAATAGACTGAGAGGAGTGACGATGAGAGCTGAAGAGCAGGGATCCCTGGGGAGGGTCCAATCTATCCTAGCACCAGTTTGAGGGTCACTCAGACACATGGTCTACGGAAACAGTGGAGAGGGAGAAGGGAGCACTGAAAAGCTACTCCAGTCATTCCCGGCTGCCGCCTCCTCCATCCCGCTTCCTCCTGTCACTGCCCTTCTCAGTCGGGCTTTCAAATTGTTTCCTTTGAGAAGCTGTACAGGCTGTTATTGCTTTAATTTTTAACTGATCTATTGGCTGTCTGTGAATTTCTTGGACGCTTTGGGAAAACGGCAGCCGGACCATGGGGAAGTTTGCAGGTGAAAAGCAGCCCCCCCGCGATAGCTTTCCAGCTGGCGTAGCACTGGTGTTGGCTCAGGTGGTTGTAGTCGCGCTTGAAAACTTATTTTTGCTTTAACACAGCTAGAGCTCCTCAGTGCAACTTGGTGTAAGAGGACTAGTAAAAAGCAGCAGTGCCCAGAGTGGCTGATTGATGCAGTGTTTTATCTAGAGTGTTTGTTCAGCATCAACACTAGAAAGTTAAGCACTGCGAAATAAAACTGTATCTGCTTGCAGAAGGAAAATCCAAAGAAGTCACCTGAAATAAAAACATGTCGTATTCCTTTCTCAGTAGCTTTTATGGAAACTTTCAACCCTCCTCAAATTACAAGGACTCCATGTGGCTTATTCTACATGTTTTAATATTTTTGCTGAAATTTATTCCAGCTGTTGCTAATCATAGAGATATGAATAACACTATTATATAGAGAAGAGTCTTGACTGGACTTGGTGCAGACTTATTCATTTGTAATTTTCCCATCTTAAACCCAAATATTAAAAAAATAGATGAAAGGAAAGAAAAGTAATTGTAACCACTGGCTTCTACTTCACCATGGTGAAATTGAGCTTGCTTGGTAATCAGAGAATAAACGTAGAGATTTCCTGATTTTATCCGACTGTCTGATTTTATCAGACCATTTGCAGTGACTGCAATTCAATCGAAACTAGGGATGCCAGAAGATCTTATATATAAATCAGTTACTTTTCGGAGAGAACTGCTACTGAATTCCAGCTCAAAGATGCCCAGAAAACAAAACCAACTGAATCTGAATAAGGAACAGACTTGGGGTCTTTAATCTCTCTCTTACTTTGACACATAAACTTCCATGAGACAATTACATTGAGGAATGCACAGCCAAGGCTGGAGGATGAGTATAGGGTCAAATTAAACTGATTCAGATCAGTCTAAGCCGAAAATGCCTCCTTTCTCTCCCCCAAATCAGATTCTTCTTCAGAATCCAGTGCCTCCCTGCAGGAGCCATATGAATCTCAACCACTAAACACTGGTCAGAGTGCTGTGCACAAATCTGTTTGGGCAAAGTCCCCACTTTTAACAGCCTCACACCCACTCTGACCTGCTTGTGCTCAGAAATAACGTTCCAGGCAGAGCAAAAATGCAGTCCGGGGCTATGCAATGTAAGTGAAAAAAATTTGGAGTCATCTAAGAGTCCTTCATTCACTCACACAGAAATGGGCCTATCTTGAGTTGGGTTTTCCCTTTTTAATTTCTGTGGTTCTGAGCCATTAGCTGATTTCCGTGAAGTACATAAAAATTCAGCTTAAACTGTCTTGTACTTAATCAGCATTAAATAGATGAATGTTACAAGCGATAACTCTTATGACTCAAGCCCTATATGCTTGCACTTTTCCTTTTTTCCAACGCCATAAAAATGAACTTTCAGGCAAGGGCAAGACTGAGACCTCTCTTTGGCTTTAGAAAATTTCTGCAGTGCATCTAGAGGAGGAAAAGTGGAGATTGGTGCTCAATAAGGAAAGAAAAATGCTTTCTCTCTTCCAGTCTCCATTCCATCATGGGGTTCTGCACACCCAAATGAAGCACACAAAAATGGAAAGTGCTAATGGACTCAGCTGATGAGTGAATCCGCTGGAGTGGAAAACTTCAGCAGCCTATGCCATGGTCTGCCTCTGCTCTGCACGTGAAGAATCCCGTTATTCTCATTACTGGGATTTGTCCCACCTTTGTGTTGTCCCTGACCTTTAAACTGCGACTGCCAAACCCAAGTCACTCCATACAGTTTGCTGGGTGTCTCTCCCCTGTCAAATTGTGGATGTTCCACCCTCCGCAGGGATTCAAAGACCTTGTGCAATCCTGCCTATAGACTAAGGCTTATCCTGGGTCTCTTCAAAGGCAGAAAATGCATTTGTTGTATAAGCTGAAAAAGAGATTCCCTCTAATCCACTAACAACTATGGCAAGCTTTTTCTCAGCTGGAAATCTCTCATTTTACACAAGCATATGAAACAGGTGACAAATGGATCTGAAAATGGGTCATGGAGGATTCTGCGTTACTTGCCATCTGTGTCAGGGATGGGAAATGTGCATCCATGGGGATCCACCAAGCAGTGCTTCCCATGTGGTATCTTCTTGTTTACGTAGCTTTGTGAAAACTCAGGGGGTTGATTTTTCAGGGCCAATATTTAGCACCCTCCATGACTGCCACAGGGAGAAGGTTTATTAGGGGGCTGTGGATTGAACTTGAAATACTATGTCTCTATTGAAAAAGAGAGCTCATCCTGAGGACCACAGGGCTAGGGTACTAAGGGCAAGAAGTTTTCCTCCTCTGCTGGTAGTACTTTTGGCTCTTGGGCACAGTTGAAAGTGAAAGCAAAAGCATGGGAACTTTCACTGTGCTTTAGGAAAAATTCACCAAAAACTTTCTGTAGCCTGCATAGACCTAGAAGCAATGTGGTAACAAGCAAAAAGGATCATAAATAAGATTTCTCCGGCCCAGTGTGGCACAGTGTTTCACGGCAGCGTTGCAGTGCTCCTGGTAACTCCAAAGTTCAAATCCCACTTGGCTAAACAGAACGATGCCTGCACTGAACTCCTTGGAGGGGCTCTGGACCACGTGGATTGTTCTGTCTCTCCAAAGCTCTTCCAGCACCAACGGCACACTGGGTTAAAGATACCAAACTCAGTTCCAGGTTTTGCAACACTCCTTCCTTTAAGAGGCAATTCCCTTTAATAGCTAGCAGAACCTGTTGGCTGGCTCATTCTTTAATTTTTATTTTTTTTTTTGCTTTTAACCATATTAACATAATCTGTATCAACCGAAGATTATATGTGTGACAGATACAGAATTTCATCCTGGGGCTACTGAAATGAATTGCAGAACCATTCAGTAACTGACTGCAAGCGGCAATCAATTGTACCAGTTACCAAATGACTTAGTTTAAATGTAAAATTATTTGTTCAGACAGCAAGAAACTATTTACATGTGCTGCTTTTGAAATTTACTTCTAGCTATGACCATATGGTAATTTAACTTCTATATTGTATTTACCGCATTGTTTTACTTTAATCAGTCAACGCAAAGCTAAACTCTTCAGAACTCCACATTTAAGCTTGAAACTCAAAACTTTTGCAGTTTCCCTCTGCCTTTGAGCAGTTGCCATCTTCAGATAATAACAGATCAATCACTGCTCAACCCTTTGAAATGAAACGGCTCAAATGTGTCTACTGCCTCGTACACCCTGCCGTACGCTTTACTCTGAGTGGAGCCTAAACTTTCCTACTTCAGAAGTAATGAGCTCTGCTCAATTAGCAGGGCAAGTTTGGTTGGTTTTTTTTTTGGAGCATCGCAGGTAATTAGTTTCAAGGTCTCCAGTTTTAACAGCCATTTGTTAACAATCTTTTTATATAGCTGGCACGAAAGTTGCGATTCGAATACAAGAAGGCAGTCAAATAGCTGGAGTGCGTCAGCTACACACATGACTCCACAACTCAGCTAGGCTTTTCTGAGAAGCAATTTGGCTTCCCTTTCAGAAGGGATGACATGGCTACTTTCGGTTGAGAAAGAATCAAGGCTTGCAGGAGGAAGAAATACTTCTTATTAGACAAGGTATTTTTGGAAGTGGCAAAGCAGCTTTAGAGGAAACCATCCCATCACTGGATTCTCTTCTTTCTCTCTCTCCCTGAGGGAGGACCTTGTCAATGCCTATAAATACTTGAAGGGTGGGTGTCAGGAGGATGGGGCCAGGCTCTTTTCAGTGGTGCCCAGGGACAGGACAAGAGGGAACGGGCACAAACTTGAGCACAGGAAGTTCCACCTAAACATGAGGAGGAACTTCTTTCCCTTGAGGGTGGCAGAGCCCTGGCACAGGCTGCCCAGGGAGGAGGTGGAGTCTCCGTCTCTGGAGACATCCCAAACCCGCCTGGACGCGTTCCTGTGTAACCTGCTCTAAGGTGGCCCTGCTCTGGCAGGGGGTTGGACGAGATGGTCTCCAGAGGGCCCTTCCAACCCTATGATTTTATAATTCTACATGTGTGTACAGGCTTGAGCCCCAATATACAGCTGTGCTCAATCTGTGTTCTCCCGCTCTCGGAATTCTGACTTTTTGCTGTTAGTTTCTTTATAGGTGGTCAGGACTTCCAGCAATAGACAACATCTTGACTTCAGTCTGCAATGGTGACTGCTGCGTGAGGAGGTAATGTTTCCCTTTGTGAATCGAAAGGAGAAGACTATGTGCCTGTATGTCAGCAGGTCTCAGTGTGAAGAACAGGAGGTCTTCCTCTGTGGCCCACTGGAGCTTTGCTTTCTGTATTTCAGATGTTTGCTTGAGGGAAGAAAGGAAAGATCTGGTCTGTCTTGGAGAAGTGAGAATAGATTTTCTTCTCGTAAAAGAAACTTGACAGATCAGTGTTAACTACACTTTGTGCGTAACATTTCACTCAGTGCATAAGAAAACGGATGAGAAAATAAAGAGGGTTTTTCTCCCTTTCAAAATCTATGTTTCCATGCCAGATGAAAGCCAATGGCCAGTGTTGGTGCCTTCCTAAGGAGAATGAAGGCAGGAGGAGTCCTGAATGGGTCAGGACTGCCATCTCTTTCCACGCTTTTTGGTGTTGTCAAGCATGTTGGGTTATGAAAGTGAACAGGAAATTGTAGATCTGTATAGGAAGCAATTTTACTTATTCCGTAGAGTACATCTGTTGTACTATGTGATGTTATATGGCTGTGTATGTTACTGTCGTAAGATCTTGACAGTAAATCCCTTGATGAGAAAATGATATTTTATCACCTCTTCACCATTTACCATTTTAGAGCGCTGCATTCTTTGTGAGCTTTATGTTAAGCTCATTAGGGTGGACAGTGGGACTTGTGACACAGCAGGAACATGTACCACAGTCCCGCACTTAGAATGGCGAGACCTGTCCCCTGCCCCAACGTTGATTTCCCTGATGGCAGCCCTGGGCCCTGTTTCGTGGCAGGAGTGGACTGTCAGTGGGCTGCCCTCAACCTGTGACGAAGGAGAAGGACAGAAAGCTGAAAGACATCAGTGAAGGAGGCTGTGTGGACCCTGGTCCATGGGGGCTGGACAAGAGATAAATGGTTCTTGTTGGGAGGGACAGCCTGTCAAGCCCCAGCTGGGCCACTGGGTGCATTGGCTTTGGGGGGGTCACATCAGCAGTGCTGCTGACCCCCCGCCTTTTCCTCTGCCTAGCTCACCCACGTGTGGTGCATCTGTCCTGGAGAGTAGTTAGACTCTCAGCTGCCCATTTCAGAACTACAGGGGACTGCAGATTTGGTTTGGGGGAGTAATTTAGGATTTCAAATAATACCTGGACTCTACTGTAAGGCAGTTTCAACCTTTGGATCTTAGACCTGTTGGTTTCGCTTTTACCAACATTACAGTCCATCCTGCCCCTCATCACTCCTCCCAGGCACTGTCACCATTTTAATTTATGTCAACAAGAAGTCCCAGTTCCAGCTTTTAGGCAAGACTTTGTTTCCAGAGCTGCTGGGCGCTTGTGGGCTTCGGTACTGCTGTGCCTCTGGGCACCAGGCTGTTTCTCTTTCTGTGCCCATGCAGAGATGTTGGAGTTTAGCTTTATGTGCCCGAGCTTTGAAACTGGTGAAAATGAATACCAACACCCCACCACAAGCGGTCTGCCGTACTGGGGAAGGCTCTGGGGAGCCGACTGCCAAAATGTCATCAGCCACTTAAAGAGAAAGTTTGAATGATGGCCCTGCTTCTGGTGGAGTTTCCTTCTGTCCCGGATATAAACACGCTGTCCTAGTGGGAGTTAACTGTTATTTTTAGCTATGGCAAAAGCCATTCTGAAAAGCCAGTTCTGTTGCACTTGGAAAATACCAGATGACTCAAAGTGCCAAATATGCTGGGGGAAAAAGCATTCCTGGCGAGGGCTTGCCCCGGACAGTCTGCATGAACTCTTCGCAGCTTCCGCTCCCTTCTTTTCCCACAGGCCGGCAGGCACGCTGACATGCACACACACACACGGCAGCTTGGAACCGCACGGGCTGGCAGGGAACCATGCTCAGTGCATCTTTTTTTTCAGGAACAAATTCAAAGTATGCCCAGCATGTTTGTCCACCTAATTGAGTCTAAGCTCTGCCAAGTGGTGTTATGTCTTTCCTTGGTTGTAAGCAGGAGGTTTTATTTAAATGGTAAAAACCGTTAATAGACCCCTTGTTTTTCTGTTTTCTGAAAAAGCCATGGCCACATACCCTTTCTACGTGGATGAATAGCTGATTTGAACATGGTCTTTCCTTAAGGAAAAGTTACTGGGAGTTGTCATTAACACAAGGAAGGTCACGTATGGGAGAGGATGAGCACTCCGCGGTCATTAAAATAATGCTTTGGAGAAAGCAGCTTCCAGGCAGGTGGTCTTGGAGGAGGTGATGGACCAGAGTAGAGAAAACAAGTTCCATGGCACCAAAATGCTTTCGCCACCAGCAAGACACGGTGGGGACTGTTTAGGCACAGGCAACGCTGGAGCATGGATGGTGTGGAGCAGCATCGATACCGTGGATCAGCGTGGATGCGGGGGATGCCGTGGATCAGCGTGGATGTGGGGGATGCCGTGGATCAGCGTGGGTGCGGGGGATGCCGTGGATCAGCGTGGGTGCGGGGGATGCCGTGGATCAGCGCGGGTGCCGTGGAGGCGGCTGGAAGGTTCCCACTCCCCAGGTGCTGACGGCCCACAGGGCGGCTGGTCCCGGCGCGGCCGGCCGTGGGAAGGGGATGCCCGCAGGGGGGGCGGAGGAGCCCCGGCAGCAGGCAGGACAGC